>JAFBJS010002804.1:10688-23104 GCA_016785265.1 Paraplagusia blochii | reverse complement strand
AAGATGCATTTAACCCATTAATGGAACAGGAGCAATGGGAAATTTTCTACCACCCTTTTGCCAGTACGCTCAATTAGTACAATGTATTGGTGTAAATCATGGAATTTTAAAATTATTGAATGAAAAAATAAATAAAAACAACCACAGAGGTAAGGCCACATCTTCATCTGAACCACAGGTGTCAAACTCAGGCTCAGAGGCCAAATCAGGCCCGCGATTTAACAATATTGGGCCCAGATAATACCAGAGCTGGCCCTCCAGTATAAAGCCGTTATATACTGGTAGGATTTGTGGTAATTGGTGATGCATGGTCTTTGTACACAGACATTTAATTTTTTTTTTTTTTTTTTTTCAAGTCTATAAATTGAAGTACATGAAAATGCTACAGATAAAAGCAAATAGAACTGATGTGTGTTTTGATTCAGATTTAATTTCTAATTTGTTGATAATATTAAGCAGCAGTTACAGATTCAATGTTGCCAAAAATTTACATTTTCCATGGGCAACACTTGAAAACAGGCAAGTCAAGTTGGCAAGTTTCATGGGACTGCGGCCACTACGGGGTGTCATAAACAAAAACTTTTTATGAGACATGACACTCATAGAGGCGGGGCCCTAACAATATCTTGCTAGGAGCCCAAAAAGACCCTAGCACTGTCTCTGCATTTTTACTATCTGGAGAAGGCCAAATATTATTATTATTATCATTTATTTTATTATTTTTTTATTATTTTTTTGTTTAATAAATATTCAATCTGAATCAGACCCCTAATGTAGACTCTCAAAAAACCACATGAAGAATCTTGCGTTTGAACAGTCAGAACCTCAACATCTATTTTTCATGTTGTTGTGGTTTTTGTTTTCACATTTGTTCAAATCTTCATCACTGTCGATTCTCCCCTCCTTCCGCTTCAGTTTTGACACCAAGAAACTGTTTCATCCAGGCTGCAACAAAACACAATATTGTCTCCAGAGCGACTGGAACAGTTTATGCAAATGTCTCACAGTGTACAAAGAGAACAGATGCCAAACAACTGAGATGGGATTATATCATCAGCCCACTCTCCCTAATGCCATTAGGCTACTTCCACAACTCGCTTCAGTCATTAGCATTTAATTTGGAATGAAAGCACAAGCCTTCTCCCAGCATGCAACGCTCCATCCCGTGCTGCGTTATCCAGCATTTGTAAGGTGAAAATGACCTCTCCGTTGAAACAAAACCTCAGCTTTCAGCAAACAGGCTGACACAGCGGATGTTTCACAATGTTTGTGATCCAATGTTGAATTGAGCAACATTTTTAAGCAAAGCCCAAAAATCCAGAGTCTGTTAGTGAGTTTAGACGGGGGATGGGGGGGGGGTGTTGGCTTCTCATCTGAAAGCCAACACTGTGCTGAGCGTCGTCGCTGCAGAGGGAGCAGCTTTTGCAGAACAAAGTGTTGTGTTTTGTGTCTTTGTTGAAGTCAACACATGTCATGGTTGGACTGGTTTGGATTGTGGTCTTTGAAGGCATCACTTTGTTCTGGTTCATAATAACAAAACAGCAAACCCCGAACAGTCAGAACATGTACACATAGACGATGGAAAAGTATTGTTCTTTTTAAATACACAAAAGCCACTGGGACTGTACACCCATGCTGGTTTCTAACCATGTAAAGTAGAGTCTCATAGACAAGTTCTTAGAGTATAGTCTTGGAGGATTGCTGGTTTCAATCCCACCCTGGATGTAGTATGTTAGGCAAGCAACAAAAAAATCCCCAAAGTAGTGCTGGGAAGTTGCTTATCTTAGATATTAGGTAGATTTACGGAACAGATTTGTATTTATTTGTATTTAAATGTAAAATGAGAAATAAAGTTGATAGTAACTGAAAAGTTATCTGCTCTCTGACTCTCAAAGGAAATGGAGGAGCAATCCACCGGTTCTGTTATTCCACTCTGAAACCATTCTTACAAACTGGACCAAAAACCCACCCATCAGTTAAGTTGAGAGTAAAAAAAAATAAATTTTGTGCCGTCTTCATGTACAAATGTATTCAGGTTCTAAACTATAAAATTAATCATTTTCTATCTGGTTCATTTCAGATCTGCTTTATTTCCCTGTTGTTCATTTTCCCAACTCTTTGCTCACTGGGAGTCACAGTTTTTCGATCAGTTTATCCATGATGGTTCATTAACCTTCTTGTGCCACACAACAGTTCCAGTAAACAGAAAACTACATAAGAGATTGTTGTGAAAAAAAAAAATAAATTTTGTGCCGTCTTCATGTACAAATGTATTCAGGTTCTAAACTATAAAATTAATCATTTTCTATCTGGTTCATTTCAGATCTGCTTTATTTCCCTGTTGTTCATTTTCCCAACTCTTTGCTCACTGGGAGTCACAGTTTTTCGATCAGTTTATCCATGATGGTTCATTAACCTTCTTGTGCCACACAGCAGTTCCAGTAAACAGAAAACTACATAAGAGATTGTTGTGATTTTGATATCATCTCAAAGCAAAAACATTGTAATGTTCTTTGGTGCACAAAAAACATTGTAATTTTCTTTGGTGAAAAAAAAAAAAAAAAAAAAAATCTACATTGCATGCATGATCCGTAATGTTCTATTCCATCTCTTATTTCAATATTTCTACAGTATAAAAACCTGTCATTTTGAAATTGTTTTGAATAAATGTATTTTTGTACATCAAAAAGTCTTCTCTTTACAACTGCAAATTCTTTTTTTTTTTTTTTTTTGTAATTCAAGCACATAATTAAACAGTGCTTTTTTTTTTAATTATTATTAGATGTATCCATTGAACTTTCCATAGAGAGTCTTGGTGGTAATGTTGTTCTTGTTGTTCAGCCAATGTTTGTCATGGGAAACTTACAATTCTGGTGAATCAAATCTTTGGGGATTGGGTGTGGTTTTTAAAGGAGAACAAGTGTGGACACTAGGAGAAATTTACACGTTACTAATTTAAGATATTCCTCCAGTGGGCTTATCACCCACAGGAAGGCTCACAGTGTAGAGTAGTGTGATTACGACTGCTGCCCCTAAGACCCCACAATACAAAAGATGATGGAATGAATGAGTGAATAGGTAATATAAGTTATTTAATATAATTAAACACCCTATGCTCCCTGAAGGTGAAGGTTTGCACGAAGGTCAGTCGAAATAAGACAGAGTATATGTGCATGAATAAAAGGGAGAACAGTGGAATGGTGAGGTTACAAGGAGCTGAGGTGGAGAAGGTGGAGGAGTTTAGATACTGTTGGTACTTGGTACTGAGGTTCAAAGCAGTGGAGACTGTGGAAAAGAGGAGAAGAATAGAGGACAGTCAGGATGGAACAACTGGAGAAATGAGTCAGGAGTGAACTGTGATAGAAGAGAGTCAGCTAAGGTGAAGGGACAGGTTTACAGGACAGTGGTGAGACCAGCCATGATGGATGGATTAGAGACACTAGGGAATAGGTAGAAGACAGGAGACAAAGCTGGAGGTGGAGGAGTTAAAGATACTGAGATTCTCTTTAGGAGAGACAAAGATGGACAGGATCAGAAATGAGGTGATTGGAGAGACAACACAGACAGGAAGGTTTGGAGAAAAAGCTAAAGAGCTTGAATGAGATTTTTTTGGAGATGTTTGGAAATGATGCAGAGGAGGGACAGTGGATACATTGGTAGAGGAATGCTCCTAGAGATGGAGCTACCAGGTAGGAGACAATGAGGATAATGATGGATGCAGTGAGGGAGGACAGGGAGATAGATGGCGTAGAAGATACAAAGAACAGGAGATGGATTTGCTCTGGTAAGGCCTGTAAGCAATACAAACCAAAAGGAAAAGAAGAGAAAAAAAACAACCTATATTCAGTGCTGGATTGTCACAATTATTTAACATACTTTAAGAATGTTGGTCAGCAACCTAGGCTGCTCATGGACAAAAGACTTGCTCATCTACAGTGTTTTAAAAAAGCTTAGTTTAAACTAAGGGAGGACGTACAGCAACATTATATAATAATGATTTTGTCGAGATGGACATTTCTTTCTACAGGTTTGTGTCCCCAAAACAATGAGAGACTGGACATCGCTGGCTACAGCCTGGTGGGTTGGTGTTTCTTTCTTCAGTGAGTACACCGTCATCAAATGAGCTGCTATTGTTAGATACCGGGTAATTAGAACACCAGGGATCGACCTGTTTGTCTCACAGACTGCGAGGCGAACTCGCCTTAAATGTCAGCGCTGCACAAGTCTATAAACATTTAAAAACTGCTCAATAACCGTCTCTGTTTTAGTCTGGACTGAGTTTCAATTTGGTTTAATTGTTTTATAATCAAAATTATTTGTTTTAATGTTTTGTTTTGTTTTTTTTTCAAATGCATCATTATTTACCTAATTTGAAATCCTAAAGTGAAAATGCACTCGAGTGGCTTCAGTCCAAAAACTGCTGAGTCACTGTTCCCCTCAAATCAATTTTTATGTCTGGTATAGACGTCAAAAATGTAGTCTTGCAATGTTTACAGAAATATGCACTCTCCATTTAGTAATTGCAGCTGTCAGGGAGTTTTGAAAGACATATTTTGTGTATTTCGACATGGTATAAATGCATCCATTTGCATTTATACCATTCCTATGTCCATTTTACCAAATGCAGGATTAAAGAACACCTTTGTTTATCCTTAACAAACAAAATTGACTTTGGCATAGACATGTGAAGGATTACATCAATACCCTGAAAAAAAAAAAAACAAAACAAAAAACACAAAATATACTGCATCATCATTATGTGTCTCCTCTTGGAAAAAGTATCCCTGTTTTGGTCTTGATTCCCTTACTTAATATCAATGTTAGCAACAAAGTAAGGTAGAAATATATTTACTAGTTAAAGTTCCTTTATTGGTTGTACCAATGTAACACATAGATTGTGTATGATCCCACGCTCTATTTGAAGACCTGAATGTCTCTTAGTTTCCAGTGCATAGGGACTTGACGTCTCTCTTCAATAGCAGTTCCCAATCAACTGACTCACTGACTTTGTCAGATAACGTAGCCCACGCCTTCAGCTTCAATGAGCAATCCAAGGTTATAAAATTATATATATGATGAACAATAGAGAACACTCTTCTTACCATTATGGATGCACCATTAGAATATCTGGACTGATTCACAAAGCACATGGACAGTACCAATATTAGTCATTTTTGGCCCCAAGCCTGATATGGAAGTTTAATGTTAGTGCAGCACACAAGATTTGTGGAGGGAGTCTGGGGGAATTCTCAATTATATATATAAATCCTATAGTTCTCAAAACCCTGGTCCACAGACTCCTCTTGATTCAATTTCCATTGTTTTGTTGTTTCTACACATCTGCAGTGTTGTATGACGTACAATCTCTTAAAAACTGACTCTGTATAAAATACCAGTTTAGTTTTCCTTCTGTATTGAACAGCTTCGGTGAATGGTAAAGTTAAATGCAGTGCATTTGGGGCTGTGGGGTGCCCCTAGGTACCAAATTGGTGACCCCCAATGTACAGTAACATTTCCAACAGGAAAAAATACTTTAATAAGAATTGTTTGTGAAGCATTCTAGAATTATCTATAACTTATTTAGCAGATATTGTTAGGGTGAAACACAAACATGCATCACACTGTGTTCCATATAAGACTAAATGAGTAATTTCGTGAAAATGACCAGACCTCCCTCTCCTTCATGACAGACACCACTTTGTTAGGTGTAACATCAACCAAAAACGCTTATTTGTTTTGCAAAATCTGGCAACACCGTTGATCATTGTTTGAAGAGTACCACAGCACCTTGCATTATTGAGTGTATAACATTTACAGCAAACAATTCCACATGTTGGCTAGATTAATAATTGTATCAGGCAGGCTTAGAGTTCTCCTCTCAGTCTCCTAGTAACGGCGCACAGTTACAGTTGACTGTGCACTATTTTTTTTTTTTTTATGTATTTATTCTTTTTGATTCCCAAATGCAGTAGAATTATTGGAGGCATCAACGCGAGGCAGCGGAGCTGACACAAACAAAAGCCATTTGTCTTGATTCACGTTGGGGAGGAGGGTGGGCATCATTACAGCGGGGTCGGGATTAATCTGGGGCCCCTGTCTATGTCGTTCACCTTGGGAGCCTGACACAAGGTATTGCAGAACCCTCTTTAAATCCAGGACACACTCTCTCACGACACCTTGTTGCAGGTTGCTGATGGAGTCACGTGTCGAGCAGAGGACAGGGATGCAGAACAACAAGGCGCTGCAGGTTTAATGCGACACCAACAGATAAAGGCTGACGTTCACAATCTATTACTCTTTCTGCACGGCTGCCTGCTGCGAAGGAGAGGCTGGATGAGAGTGAAGATAGAGGGAGGGTGATTTTTTATTTTCCTTACTTTGCTCTGTACTTTGACTGCTGAGGCAAAATACAGGTGAAGTTTCCTATCTTTCCTATCTCTGACGTCGCCAGTATGATCGAAAATCTGCGGTTTTCATTACAGTAACTGGGGCAGTAGTTGCCTAGTGGTTAAGTAGCCAGACTTGGGTCCACGGGGTTCCGGGTTCGGATCTCACCAGCTTCCAGGTTACCACTGAGGTAGTGATGGGTCCGGCAACACTGACGCGTTGGCACATGCGTCGAGCATGTTGCTTTTAGTAAGTCACATGGCCGATGCAGGAACTGCTTCGAACTGACATGAACGCGCCAAACTGTGTCTCTAAGGACGTGCATCTGTTAAAAGGATGTATCGGCCACAACAAAGAATCTCTGTTGTGATCTTATTCCATGTCATTATTGAATTATGGCGCAGCCTCCAGGAAAAAGAAAGGTTTCCGCCATTTTGATCTCATATAGGAAAATAAATGTATGTCCTTGTTGTCTTGTCAAACTTTACCAGTTGTCCTTCCAATTTTTCTGTATCCCAGCCTCATCTGTGCCCTGTGTGAGTGGGTGTTTTCTGCAACTGGCGAAGTAATAATAATAATAATAATAAAAAAAAAAACTAAGACGTAGGAGAAACATATTTTTTTAAATAATAAAAAAGTCCACAAGCATCCTTATTCACAACATGTTTTGTATATGTTCACATTATTCATTGATTGTATCTGAAAATATTAAGTATTAAATAAATAAGTATTCTAAATGTGGATGTCAAAAAAGGACAAAATGCATTATTGTACTAGGACGTCATAGGAGTGTCAGTTGGGTCTATCAACAAGGTTGCCTGTAGGGATTTCTAAGGTCCAGCAGGTGTCAGTATTTAGAGACACAGTTTCAACACAGTATCGATACAGTTTTGCAATGTGTCGAAACACCCATCACTACACTGGGGTCCAATGAGCATGGCGCCGTCCCCCCATACTGTTCCCTGGGCGCTCAAAGCTGCCCACTGTTTGTTTTGGTGATGGGTTAAATGCAGAAGTCACATTGTGTTGCTTTGTGCTGTGGTTTAGATCACAATGACAAGGAGTTTGCTGTCCTTTTCTTTTCTAATAGCTTTCAAAACACCATTAGTCACAAGATGCAAATTTAGGAACATTGTTGCCGTAAAGAACCGATTTCTAGGTGAGTCAGAGATGAGCGGTTCTCAAATGTCTTTGTGAATGCAGCACATGTTTCCTTCATGTTTGTCAGATGGCGAGGCAGAAGATGAAAGTCAGACTAGTCTCCACTCTGAGATCACCTCAGAATCCCAATCGTTCACACACACAACAGGTTCACGACAAAGTAACCAGCACGTCCAACTCCTGGAGCTGTTTCTAATATATGCCACTTCAATATATGTACATATTTTACATTAGCATATGAGCGGGGTGTTTAGAGGACAGTAGATGACAGAACATTATAAAGTCTGTGACTTTGAGCTCATTTCCAAACCTCCTTACTAAAGCTTAGATAAAAACCTTCATCCTGTTTTGCAGTATACGATTGGATTGAGTGCACAGGCCTTTTCAGGAGATCTCATACATATTAAACCCCCTTAGAAAAAAAAAAAATCAATTTAGTATTAAATCTGCCACCAAATCACATTTGGAGAGTAGGGAACATTACACAATCAGCAGCACTAAGTGAGGTCAAATGCTCAGGTGCATGTTTAAGAGCAGAACCTCGAAACATCATTAATTTCTCAGCTAGTCCTGTCAAGGTGATCTGTGATCTGAGCTTGATGTATGCTGACATTAATTGTCACCCTGAAAACAATCCATAGTTGTATGATGAGATGGTCAGCTGACCACATCTCTGGGCACTTAATGTCGTTGACCTGATAGCACTCCAGATTGCAAGGACTTTCCCCTTAAGGCTGCATCAGTGCACTTGAGACATCGCTGCTGTTGAGACCAATCCTACAAGATATTGTGGGATTTTTTTTTTTTTTTTTTTTTTTGTGATTAGAGGGACAACACAGTCAACAGTGTTTGGAGGAAAATCTAGAGAAGCCAGATTGAGATGGTTTGGACATGTCCAATGGTTATATTGGTAGAATAATTATCCTAGTGATGGAGCTACCAGGTAGGACACAAAAAAGAGATTGATGGGTGCAGTGAGGGAGGACATGGAGGTAGTTGGAGTTAAAGTAGAAGATACAGAGCATTGTCAGCATTGTTTCAGTGTCAGCATTGTGCCACACTTATTGATCAATAAGTGTGGCAGCATAAAAACTGACAAAAATCCAGTTTGTTGAAATATACAATAAACATCAACTGTATTTACAGTGAATATTTTTTTTACTTATAAATCAAAGCCAATTGAAATTTGCTACCAATCAAGTGTAATTTAAATTTTGTATTCATTTGTTCACTTTCCTGCTTCTCGATGTTAAAAGCAAAAGCTCTTAATCATCTGCTCTGTGCATACGTTCTCCCACACATTTGTCTGAAGTGGCTTTTTTGAAGTGATTAGTCTGTCCATCATGACATTTTTAAGACTTTTACAGGTAGAAGGTGCCTGTTCAGCAATCAGCCACAGTGTCGCCCTGTGTCCACTTCTAACAATTTCTGAAATCAACTGAAACCACAAAAAAATGACTGTTTAATATACTAATTGATTACAATGTATTATTGTGTGTTCAATCTTTATGGTTATGGATGAAAACATTAATAATAAACACATCACAATAGCTAGTCCAAAATGTAATGTTTTGCTTACAACATATGTAACATGTTTGTTTAGTGACATTAGTGACAAAACTATTTACCCCCTATAGGGAGTACTGTTTTTGTTATCTGAGAAAACAAAAAAAAGGCCTTCTAAGAAGGCTCTCAATTCTCTAGTCCAGGACCTCCTTAAAAGAAAACAAAAAAAAAAAGTTTATCCTGTTGTTTTCTGTGCAAATCATAGATATCATATGTCTTTAATCTGGAAAAAGGCCTTCAAAATAATTTATTGTCTTTTTCTGTTTTAATTCTTGAATTTGGTTTATATTTGAAAACAAGAGTCTTCATTTTGAAAGGTTTCTGCTGTATTGTTTTGTGCGTTTTAAATCAATTGCATCGATTTAGGATGCCTAATAAAACTGTTCTAGAGAAAGACCATCCTCTGGCGAGATATGCTACACCTGGAGTTTTGTGTATAGTTCTTCTAGGTTCTCAGTCATTGAGGTTATTAAATCCAAAAATAGCTACTTCAGTCCAACTGGACATAGTATGTTTCTTGAAGACGTTTCACCTCCTCATCCAAGAGGCTTCTTCAGTTCTAACTGACCACAAGAGTGTTCTGTGATTTAACATCAAAGACACTCCATACCCGCGTATTTGAAGGATGTTGTTGTTCATCCCAAGTTTTTTGGGGGAAATTTTACCTCGGCATTTAACCCATTACTGTAGTGAGCAGAGGACAGCGAGCTGAGCAGTGTGTGGGGACGATACCATGCTCTGGACACCTCGGTGATAATTTGGCAGTAGGGGAATCCAAACCAGGGGCCTTGTTTCCTTGACAACTAGGTTAAGGAAACCAAATGCTTCTACTGGTGAGATGAATAAGTTAGATATTCTCTTCTTTGTGATGACACTGTAGAGTGATTGTCAGGGACGGGGAAGACTTTTCTGGGAAGTGAGACATCAGAACAACACAATAGGTGGATGAAAGGTTGTTTCCTAAGGTATGGACACCCAAACCCTTAAAACCACTGTTCATATGCATTTGAAGCAGAGGGGACATAGGTTTGTAGATGGGAGGAACTGAAGAGATGAGAGGTGGAACATTTTCAAGAAACCTAATGTGTCCAGTTGCCTTCTCCCTGAGATTTTTTTCCTATATTTTATTTGATACTCGCCTCATTAGTTTGGCTTGCAGCGCTTCTACAAATGTTGTTAATGTTATTCATCAAAGTTTTTTTTTTTTTTTTTTTTTTTTTTTGAGGAACCAAAACTTTAATAACTTTTTCCTCACATTTACATTTATTAATTATTTAATTCATCTGCTCGCTCAGCTGGTGCCACCCAAATCACATTGCAACATACTGTGAACCTTTCTGTGGGTGGTGAGCAAGAAGTTATGTTGGTCTGGACAATGCTATGCTCAGGGCACTTCAGTGCCAACCTGGCAGCTGGTGGAGGCGAAACCTGAAGCTCCTTAACCTCTGGGTCAATATGTATTTTATGGTAGTGGTGGTCCAGTGGTTAAAATAAATAATATAAATCATCATCATTGTCATCACAGTAAAATCACTGTGCTAATGATAGGATGATGCTGTAGCATGATGATAAAGTGACAAGCTGAAACTGTTTCTACATTTTCTCCTGGGAAAACTTTAAAATCACACTCTGCTCAGACTGTAGGGTCGGATAGGTTAAGGTGCAACGCCACACGATTAAGATGCCATATCAGAATTCAAGATCACTAAGATTGCTGTATCTTGATATTCATTTAGATATTTGAATTAGCACTACCCTTCAAAATAACCAATTAAAAGATAAGTGCGAGTTACGCCGTGGAGTGTGGTAACTTTGATAACTTTTAAGAGGACTAAATGGATTAAAGTGCATTACCGTCTCTAATCAGAAAGTGTCTCATAAAGCTGATTAAAAAAAAAAACACTCTTCACTCTGTCAAACTGTTGCTTTGGCCTACAGATAACTGCTGTCGCTGTCCTTCCTGTTTGACGCCTGAAATATGGTAATACGTCTCTCAATAAAAACAAAGGACGGCGTATTAAGTGACGCTGTCAGGAGGTGCCACGCCGCTGTTGCCACATCCTGACAGCTCTAAGACTCTTTTGTTGAAATACCATCCCCTTATGTATTGGGACGGCATCTGTGCTTTCATTCTCAATTTTACTGCCTCCAAAGCCTCCATATGGAGACTGTCTGAAGCTGTCGTGTCACTCTGTATGCAGATCTTTCAGCTTGTTACAGCGAGGCTCGGGCTCCATCCTTGCACCTTGTTGCCTGGATGCAGACCTATTAATAATTCATCCTATGTCCTTTATCTCAGCAGAATGATTAAAAGTTTGGCCCAAGCTTTTCTCAGCGCAGTCAACAAACTGGAGACTGGTGTAGCATTGGTCCATTCCTGATGTAAAATCCACCGTAATCCCTTTCAGCTGGGCTGTTGGAGATAAACTGGGCAGAGATGTTTTGAGGTTTATTTATTTAGTCTCTTCTAAACTTTGAGCTAAGAGGCACCAGTGACAATTGACTCAAAAAATAAAGTGGAGTCTAGCTTCTTGGCATTGTGCGTCGCAACAGACTGCAGAACCCCTGAAAATAAGGTTACACCCACTGCTGCTATGGCTGCATAGTGTGTCCTAATCTTCAAGTTAGGTTGAAATTATTTTGCTTCAGTAAGTAAAGATTTGGAAATGAAATGGAAACTTTCAATCCGTTGTGAAGGCAGATATTTTTTTTTAAATATTATTAGAAAAGTAGCCAATGTTTTTTAATGTAACAATTCATTTTTTACAGCAAGTTTAAGGGGATAAATATAAGTACAGAGTTTGTTTGAGTTGAAATAATGGATGGTGGCATTTGGTTTACGGAGGGGTTAGATTTGACTGTTACACTTACACTTTATTGGTAGTGATGTGAAATATCAATATCAACTTTCATTCATACTGATTAGCCTTTTTTTTTCAATACATAGTTTATGTGTTTTTTTTTTTTTTTACTCTAATTTGAACAAAAATTAACAACAAAATTAACTGTTTATATATGCATATTTGGATGCCCTTTTTTGTCTTTCTATTAATATTTGTCCATCCATCCATCCATCTATCCATCTATCTATCTATCTATCTATCTATCTATCTATCTATCTATCTATCTATCTATCTATCTATCTATCTATCTATTATCTGTCTGTCTTTCTGTGTGTGTGTCTGTCTGTCTGTCTATCTATCTGTCTGTCCATGAAAAAAGTAACTCTAAAATGTGAAAGTTACAATGTTTACCTTTCATCATTTTTTTAAATTATTATTATTTTAGGTATTAATATTTTA
>JAFBJS010002801.1:349030-391155 GCA_016785265.1 Paraplagusia blochii | reverse complement strand
GTCTTCTCTAGCTTTTTCTCCAAACCTTCCTGTCTGTGTTGTCCCTCTAATCTCCTCATTCCTGATCCTGTCCATCCTTGTCTCTCCTAAAGACAAATCTCAGCATCTTTAACTCCTCCACCTCCAGCTCTGTCTCCTGTCTTCTGTCTATTCCGTGTCTCTAATCTCACCACCGTCCCTCCACCTCAGCTGACTCTCTTCTATCTCAGATCACTCCTGACTCTTTCCTCCAGTTGTTCCATCCTGACTCCACTCTATTCTTCTCCTCAGTCTCCTCCACAGTCTCCACTGCTCTGAACAGTTGATCCTCAGTATCTAAACTCCTCCACCTTCTCCACCTCTGCTCCTTGTAACCTCAACATTCCACTGTCCTCCCTTTCATTCAGACACGTACTTGGTCTTCCTACGACTGACCTTCATTCCTCTTCTCTCCAGTCCAAACCTCCACCTCCTCTAGGTTCTCCTGTTGTTGTTGCCTGCTCTCACTGCAGATCACAATGTCATCTGCAAACATCATGGTCCATGGAGACTCCTGTCTGACCTCATCTGTCAATCTGTCCATCACTGAAGCAAACAAGAAGGGGCTCAGGGCAGATCCTTGATGCAGTCCCACCTCCACCTTAAAGTCCTCTGTTCTTCCAACAACCTTCCTGCACCAGTCTAACATACTTCTCTGCCACTCCTGACTTCTTCATACAAAACAGCATTTCCTTACTTGGCACCCTGGAGCCACTGGAACGCCAATGCATGGGAACAACAAGGATTTGCACACAGCCTATAGTTTTCTCCTACCAGACCGGTATAAAAAGTTAGAATCTTGTATCAAAGACTCTGCGTCATTTTGAGTTTGTTGTTTGTTGTTGTCTTCACTGAGAAAATATTTCCTAATCAAATATAGTTGCATTATTGATGATGGAATCCTAGCCATTCTATTGGTCAGTTCTTTTGTTGATATGGGTATGGATCAAGTGGAAGGAATAGACAGACGGGACAAAAGGAGACATTATTTCTCTGCGGCCCAGCACCAATTCATCCACGGACCGGTACCGGTCCCCGGCCCAATGGTTGGACACCTTCTAATAAAAACAGATCCTTCAGTGACGACACCAGGGCTGAAAAATCCCCAAAGATTTTTTTGTCTCCTCTTTCTGAGTTTTCTAACTATTTCCTGTCAAGAGTTCTGGGAAACAGAAACTCAAGTAGCAATCGTTAAAACCTTCGTACACGGTTTTTATGTGCGATCGAAAAACTGCTCTGGGAATTCTCGACATTTCACAGTACTTTTGGACCCAGAGATATATTACATATATATATAAATATATATAAAATCAGAGCTCAACAGCAAGGATTCAATACGTGGAGTCAACCTCAGTTTTATCCCTGTGTCAGTCGGAGTTGAACCTGCACCTGGTGTCTTTCAACATCATCTCAGCCAATAGGTGAGACGAGAGGGGGAGGAGCGACCAGACTGACCTCAGTCATCTGAGGTCCTCTGTTCCTCTGTGTTCAGGAGGTGGAGGAGGCCCTGGCTACGCTTGAAGCAACTTTTCATCCCTCATCATGTCCCCATAAAGGGCGATGAAGACACAACTCTGACGAAAGCCAGTGACACAATCTTCTGTAACAACAAAGAAAAAAAGACATTAACCAGTGAACTTGAAAGGAAACGACGACCTGAACAACAACATGAATGAATGACAGTGAGTCATGTTGACACGGTGCAGGGTCAAAGGGTAAGACTACGTTTCACACCCGTTCACGACAATCTGGTCGTAGAAGTAGAACCAGTGTTGGGCAAGTTACTTTTAAAAAGTAAACATTACTTTATTAGTTACTGCTCTGAAAAAGTAACTAGTAAAGTTACTAGTTACTAAATCACAAAAGTAACTAATAATTAGTTACTTTACTTTCAAAAACACATTGAAAAAGTTTAGTGTTGTGTTCTGTAGCAACGATCATAATGAAATGTAGTGGAACAAAATATAAACAACATTTTGACAGACATCTTTATCGTAACCTCAACTAGCCGTTTGCCGTCGTCTTGCTTGTGGGTGTGTGCTGCTGTATTGCGTCCCGTGTGTGTGAGACTGTTTATTATCCCTATAAGGCAGTGCTTCTCAAATAGTGGGGCAGGCCCCCCTGGTGGGGCACGATGCGATGCGGATGTGGGCGCATGTGAAATGACCAGATGTTACGATTATTTTCTGGCTGCAGAAGAATGTTGGATGGACAGTTAAACCTGGTCGTTCTTCAACAATCCAGGAGCAGACTAAGATTATTGACAAATAGGAAACAGTCTATTCCGTCTGCTCACAGTTTTAAAAAATTCTTGAATCCAAAAAAAAAAAAAACATTGGCTTGAAACACATTCAGAGCAGGAATATCTGAAAATTATCGGAAAATATTATGAGAATTACGCAATATCTCTACAAATTGTTATTGTTTTTCATCTTCCATAATGTCAACATGATCAACCAATAACCTGGGTGTCGACCATTATGCTTGAATCTTTTTGGGGGGTGTCAGGCATTTCTGCCTGAGTCTGATTGACACATCAAATGTGTCTCAGAGCCGTCCAGCCAGGTTGATGTAGTTGTCCAGCGGTTGAAGCAGTTGCCTGACACAAAGATCACACCCCCACTTGAAGCAATGATTGCTTTCCTCTTTGGATTTCAACTATTTTGCCCCTGGGGTGTGGGCTTTTATCGCGGTTCTCAAGTTTCCAAAAGAGAGTTTCTTGAAGATTCGAGATAAGTCAAGGGTTGGGTGTTAATTATGTCGATCGTTGTTTATCTGCCACTTTAGTTAATAAAAGGTCGCCCCCTGGGGAGTGAGGCCCTTCACACACCCCGCCCCCTCTCACTGAAACAAGGGGCCTCATGCTGCTGCCACTTGATTAAAAACTAGATAGTCTTCAAATAGGGACTAAAACAATCTCGGTAATAAAGAAATAATAATGTCCTGATATCACACTTCTCCCGTCCCTGCGACAGTTCTGCGCCCCTTACTTTGACGCCACTGGCTTCAGATATTATTAGAATTTAATATTCTTTTTTTAAGCACTATTGGTGAATGGAAATCAAGGCAGTGAAGGGAAGGAAGGAAGAAGTCAACGTCTTAATAAACAAGGATCCATTTTGTAAATCGGTGTGATAACAGCCAGAGTAGTAACTTTTGTAAAATGTTATTTCTTGTGACTTACGAAGCCGATGTTTTCGTAGCGCTGTGAGAAGCTTCGTTGAGAAGATTAAAGCCGGACGCCTGGGGTTGGTCAGCTGGGCACGACATCTTTGATGTGCATTCTTGGTCTACTGTTACCTTTTCACACGTTCTCTCTCCTTCCACCGCGGTCGGAAAACAACAACAACATGGTCGTTAACAACTGCGCAAGACGATGATGGAAAAGAAAAGAAAACATTCGTCAGAAGGTGGAGAGCCATTTGGAGCCATTCCCAGCATGCACAGGGTAAAGGGCAGGACAACATCCTCACCGGAAGAGTCGTTCATCTCCACTGCAGCTCTGGGAGAATCCAGTTCACCTGACGGTGGAACAGTGGGCGCCTCAATCAGCCGACCAACAACTGTGGTCATCTTTCAGAGGGAGGCCACTTGTTTTGACAAATTACAATGTCACAAACTCACTTTGATATCCATTCAGCCTTGGTAATATTTATTTATCTCTTAAAGCACTGCTTTAAAAATTAGCTGCAATGCTGCCATCTAGTGACTCTTACTTACACATACAGATGTTTTTCCTGGTATTGTTTTATGGGTTTCATTATTCAGAAATAACAATTCTTAAAGATACAACACAAAATGCTAGTTTCACCCGATAAAATCTTGGGAAGATAATTAAACAAGTTTTCTTGTATAACAACAGCAGCAGGTAGATGTCAGTGTTTCCCACTTGTTGTTTCGTGACTCACCTAATGTGTCGTTCCGCGGCCCTAGCCTCTTCCCCGATCGAATGATTGTTTTCTGGGAACACCTGCTGTCTTCCCTGGAATGTTCACAATTCAACAAAACAAGAAGAAGACTGAAGACCTGGAGCTAAAAGACTGGAATGGAATTGGGTCCAGACACATGGACAAGTCCATCTTCCTGTCACATCTCCATTTGCACTTTCTGCTGTGTTGGACGGTGATTTGTCTTTAAAATGGACAGAGTGACTGCGGGGCCCAAGTCCATTTGTCTCTCACACTTGTTTTTGGCTCCAACTTTGAGTCTTAGTGGACAGACTGGACATCAGAGACTGACATCATGATAGTCCCGACAAAAAAAATGACGTAAACACATAAAAAAAATGTCTCAGCTTCACTGTGTGACGGACCATGAACCTGCTAGAACTAAACTGCTAAAAGCAGCAGCAGAATAATCCAAAACTGTCCTAGCTTCACGTCTCTCAGTTTGGAAATATGTCTCCCAGCAGGACAGACAGACCATGAAATCACCGTTGTTGGTTCTGACCAGTTTGGACCAGAGCTGAGGCAGAACCACTAGCCTCTGGTCCTGATCCGTTTGTGTCCATCAACATTAACGACATCAGTGTCTCATCAGTGTCTCCATTGGTCCAATACGGTCACATGTTGAAATGTCCCACCGCTCATGAATTGAAATCTTATTACGCCCTGTGGACGCTAGGTCTGTATAAAATGCCTCGTCATAAAAAATAGACAGGATTTGTGCGACAACCTTTTGTGCTAACTTTAACATAACTTAGGACAGTTGGTCGCCTAGTGGTTAAGGAAGCAGACTTGGGTCCATAAGGTCACCGGTTTGATTCCCCCATACCGCCTGCTCACTACGTGATGTGTTAAATGCAGGGGCATAATTTCCCGAAGGATACTCCCCAGGGATTTATAGAGTTCCAAAGTTCTACTCTTCATGTTCCGCGAAACAATCTATTCTCATTTTCGGGTGCTTATAAGTGGAGCTGAGGGAATTTTACTTTTCTTCACACACTCCAAACATCTTCTTGACAGCAATGGCGGGAACAGTTGTTGGTTCCTGTGGGTGTGGGACCCTCCCCCTTCCATCTCAACGGTGCCTGGAGGACCAAATGATTTTAGAATGTCCTGAAGTTATAAGTGGGGGAGGACCGGAGGGTGAGGCGAAAACACTTCACAAATACTGAGTGGGTGTAATTACCCCTGTGAGAGGCCCTGACGGGGGTATCCTGGACCGACACCTTGGGCAGGAGGGGTGGAAATCAGATGTTTGTCCAACATTTTTTTGTTACTGTTTACTTGGAAATCCATTCAAGGGCTGCAGTGGGCAGCATTTGGGCCACGGGCCACCAGTTGACTTCAAGACACTCTCAACTGTCTCTGTAGATAGACTTTATTTAAACTGTTTTGCTGGTTCCATTCCCAGTTTTTCTGCATGGGGTGTCAACAGGAATGAATGAAGGTGTGAAGGTTCGAGTCCCACTATTAGGGAGAAACTTTTTAGGATCCAACACTTGGACCTCTGACCTCTGAGACTGGGGCGTAGTCATCAGTGGAGCTTCAGTGTTCACCAATATAAAAGACAGAAGAAGATGGGTTCAGTTCAGGGTAAAAACAATGATCCAGGACCTTCTGAACTCCCCACTATCTGGGCTCCCCTCGGTGGATTATTCATATTTGGATGATTAGCTTAGCGCAGAGCAACTTATATCATCAGCAAATAGTATCATCCTGTGGACAGTGGTTTACAGTTCACTCGTAGCAGCATCTATTGAAGTTAACGTGATTATGACCACGCGACTATTGGAAATCCAATAACGTGGAACCAAGTCTGTCTGAGAACTCGTTTAAAGACCTCAGGTCCCAAAAAAAACGTGGGCCCCTAACTGAGTTTCAGAGATGCAGGTCAAACAAATGAGTAAGTTCAACTCTCCACTTTAACATTTTGCTCAAAACCCTGGGTTGCCAGTTGATGGTCAGTGATTTCAACCAAATTCCAAAGCTGTGAGCAGCGGGGTTCACAGGCCACGGACCACATGAGGCACGTTCCCCTCATGAAGCCCACAGAGCAGCAACACAAATGTTCCGACTACTTTTAAGGGCGGCCGTTATAGGTGGTCATAAAACCTGGAATGTGGCGTGAAATTAGTTGCTATTATGCCCCGATCTCGGCACCAGGTCGTTGCCGGGACACGGTGCGAATCTGCGTGTTTTTTTTTTTTGTTGGAAAACTTACACAATCAACAAGTGCCGGTGTTATTCAGATAAGAAATTTGACGTGAGACGCGTGACAGGGTGAGCGAGGGGGTGGTAGGTGGTAGGGGGCGTCTTGACAGGATGTTGTAAAATGGTCAATGAAGACACTTTGTTGTCAAGGTTTGGACCAGAAGGGGGACATTCACTTACAGGGAATGTACGAAATACAGAGAATCATCAACATCGTCAAAGTTGTGGTTTCTCTAGGAATCAAACCCTGGACTCTGCATCAGCAGCAGGCAACCAACAGCTACACTATGAAAACACCAGCAAAGACACACGTACCTGTGTCTTTGCTGGTGTTTTCATGGTGTAGCTGTTGCAATCATTGAAGCTGTTGCAAACATTGAAGTGCAATGTTCAGTTGGGCCACCGGGGGCTGCATGACATAACAAGGCTAGGTGTAGAAATGTCCTCCTGTCCACTGTGTTGTCCATGAAGCCAAAATGAAACCAACTTCAGCAGAGACAAGTCACAAGCCAACGAAACCAAAGTGAAACTTTAAGAATCTTTAGATTTTACGTTAAGAAATTAGGATCGTGCCAATCAACGCAAACGACTTAACCTTCAGAAGAACAAAGACAATAGTCAATGATCTAAGACAGTGGTCACCAACCACTGGGTCGGGGGACCCGTACCAGTCCGTGGGTGAATTGGTGGCGGGCCGCAATGGAAAAAAAAAAATGACTTGATCCATACCCATATCAACAAAGAACGTAATAATAGAATGGCTAGTTGCACTATCATAAATAAAATTATAGGCTGTGTGCACTTGAGAAATCCTTGTTTTGCCCATGCACAGTTAATTCAGGTAGGAAGATTTTATTAGGTAGGAAAATATTTCAGAAGACCGGAAATTAAAAAAAAGTATTAAGGGATATTTATCTGACGCAACTTACCAATCGGTCTGCAAAAATAGTACGAGACATTTAACCGATCGATGGCGCAAAAAAGGTTGGGCAATAGCGAAAACAAGCAAAATGAAACAACACAATGAAAGAATGGATCAAACACTATGAGAACATTTCTTAGGAAGACAACGATAAAGGAAACTACAAAATAAACTACATCAAAAGATGAAAAGGAATTAATGAACTGTATTAAACACTGTCTGCATTTATGACCAACTGTTGTCTTTTATTAGCGTTTGGCTGTTGTTTGTCTCGGGGTCTGCAGATGATAAGAGTTAAAGTCTGGTACAAAGCTTTTTTTTCTTTGATGCTTCTCCTCGTTGTCAAATAAATCCAATAAAATAAATGAGTTGCACATGAAGACGATGGATCATTTCCTGTCAAAAGACTAGTATTTTTCTTTTGTCTGATTTGATGTCGGTTTTTCAACGCTTGATGTTGTCAGTTATTTATGATTATTGCATAGCGATGCAACTGCCACATATCTGAAAACGACCTGGTAACAATGATATAGCGCCCCCTATTGATCTACTTAGTGAGGATGAGCATGAACAGACCACCAAACTCTCATTTTGGCAAAATTTTCAAACAGAAAATTGCTCGATAACAAAGTTCCACCTGACACAAAACTCTCCACAACAACCTGACAGCCATGCTCACCATCTCCAAACATCAAGTCATTAACCAGAGCCTCCACAAACACACAACCACACTCGGTAGCATGGAATCATGATACAAACACACAAAGCGTCATTGTACAAAAAAACATCTTTATTTACAAAACAGACCACTGCCCCCTCTCTTCCTCCCCCCACACCTCCCCAGCCCACAAACCCTTGAACCCAGTGACTACTGTGGAATGCTATGTCTGTGGCTGAGGTTGGGAATTTTTAGGCCGGAGAAGAACGCCACCACCAGGCGCGAACCTTGGTTATTCTTCCACCCACTGATTTAGTCTGAGTTCAACGCTGCAGTTCAGAAACACTACTGCTGCTGTGGCCCCCAAGTCTCTCGCCTCTATGGTTCTCCTCTATCGTCCAAAAACGTCTGTGGTCCAAAGGTGTTGGACTCTGGACGGACGGGGACGTTTGAAAAACATCTGAAGTTTAAAAACAGACCTGGCGCTTTGAGGTTTTGTGGTTCTTGTCACGAGTCTGGGGAGTTAAAACGTACGTAATCGTTGAGAGATCGACTGTCGCGGTGACATAAAAAACAAACACACTAAACAACCAACAGTGGACTCTTCAGAAGGCGTAGCGAGTGCGAATGTCCTCCAGCTTCTTGGAGACTTCAGGTGGTGTTCTGTCCAGCTCCTCCGCCACACTCTTCTGCTTGTGGGGGTCCATGCTGTTGAACTGCTCG
Organism: Paraplagusia blochii; assembly: GCA_016785265.1. Classification (NCBI taxonomy): domain Eukaryota; kingdom Metazoa; phylum Chordata; class Actinopteri; order Pleuronectiformes; family Cynoglossidae; genus Paraplagusia; species Paraplagusia blochii. The sequence continues at coordinate 382,679 of JAFBJS010002801.1, read as the reverse complement.
CACAGATCGCCGTCAATCACATTCTGGGGACAAACGAAGAAAAGACTTAAGAAAAAATATGAAAGAAAAAGAAACAATAAAAACAACAAAACAGACCCGACGACTACGAACCTTGACGGGGAAATAATAGGATCTAAAGCTGAGGTGGTCTCTGCCGCACAGAGGGGGGAACTCCGAGCGCATGTGCATCTCCAGATGCTGGAAGAAGTCGTGGTCCTGGAGGAGAAGGTATGAGATTCACTGTGAATATGAAGGACTGAGAGGACAAGGAACTCTGCAACATGTGAGGGACCTTTGTCACTTTCTGTCTAAGGATTTTATATCATAAATAATAAAAATGAGCAAAGTTAAGACTTTATAAACATTAGGGATGATTGGTTAAAGCAGTGCTTCACATATTCCCTGTCTTGGTTCACTGGGGGCAGAGGTTTTTCCTACAGTAAATGTCATAATTATCATTATTAAAGTTATTAAAAAGAAGCTGATAATAAAATAAAAATATAGGCCCTACATCTATAAACACCATCAAGCCAACATTCCATTTAACTTGCATTAGAAAAATGACAAAAATTCTACATAAATTTATACATAAGGGGTGTGCAAACAATTCGTTTTGGATTGGTTATTTGTCTGTGACCTACACGATCCAAGTGCACCGGACCAAAAAGCCCCGAACAATCGATAATGTAGTAAAACCACGTGTTTATGAAATTCCATTTTCCCCTTTTAAATAAACTAAACTAAAACTAAAAAAAAACTGGCAGCTGTATATTGTTGTTGAAAGCGGAGTTGCAAATTTTTTTTCAAGATTCAAAAAAACAAATCGGATTGAACCGGATCGATCGTTTAATGTTTTTTATGAATCTTTCCTGAATCGGATCGTAGCTTGTGAATTGAGATATGAATCGGATCGTTATGTGAGTAAATCGCCACACCCCTAATATACACTATATATATATACTAGGGGTGTACTAAAATAAAAATATAGGCCCTACATCTATAAACACCATCAAGCCAACATTCCATTTAACTTGCATTAGAAAAATGACAAAAATTCTACATAAATTTATACATAAGGGGTGTGCAAACAATTCGTTTTGGATTGGTTATTTGTCTGTGACCTACACGATCCAAGTGCACCGGACCAAAAAGCCCCGAACAATCAATAATGTAGTAAAACCACATGTTTATGAAATTCCATTTTCCCCTTTTAAATAAACTAAACTAAAACTAAAAAAACTGGCAGCTTTATAATGTTGTTGAAAGCGGAGTTGCAATTTTTTTTTCGAGATTCAAAAAAACGAATCGGATTGAACCGGATCGATCGTTCAATGTTTTTTATGAATCGTTCCTGAATCGGATCGTAGCCTGTGAATCGAGTTATGAATTGGATCGTTATATATATATACATATATATATACATATATATATATACACACACTGTATTTTTGGAACTAAAAGCCGCTACTTTTGTCTCGCGGTCAGAACACTGCGGCTCATACATGGGTTTTACTAGGAGCTTCAAACCGCCAATAGTTTTTTTTTTTTTTTTGCCTGGTTACAGAAGACCAATTAAATTATTGAACAGGTCACAGTGGACCAATCAAAGTGTCCTGGTTAATTGAGTGAAGCCAATTCACGCGCACTCAGTTCTTCAGATCAGTTATTTCATGCTTCAAGTTCCCTTCACGCCCTCATCATGGAGAATCCACATGGACTACATCTGCTGCAGCTTCAGTTAAAAATCAATCGATCCAATCGTCGGAGAAGAAAATAGAGCTGTTGCATGTTAGCTTGACAGCAACCATTCCTTGGGGGCACAACAATGTTTTTGCAGCTGTTAAACATTAGTGTGAATCGTGCATTTAAAGCAGCTCTCTGGGTTCAGAGGGAGACGAGCAGCGAGAAATCATTTACTAAAACTGGCTGCATGTGTAGAGCAACTTTTGCTGAAATCTGCCGGTGGATCCTGACAGGAGCAGTGTCAAAAAATTCCAGAATGACCCACAAGTTTCGAAAAAAGTCAGACTGTGAAGGAATTCTGAAGCTGTTCTGACACTAAAGAAAACGACTTCAGGGGTTTTGTGCACAGGAGGAAGGTGAAGATGGTGATGAGCAACTTTTATCAGCCACGTTACTGCTGCGTTACTGCACCGTTAATGCCAGGTTACAAGCACCGCTTGAAAAAAAAAAAGAGAAAAAACATCTATTTGATAAAAAGTTTTCAAATATCTGTGTAAACATCTTGTTACCAAAAAGACACATGTGGCTTTTTGTCAGTTGCAGCTTAGTTATATATACAATTAAAAAAGTGGGTGTGGCTAATTTCCAGGTGCGCTCTTCAGTCCGGAATTCATGGTAAAAACATATATATTTTTTAAACTAAGAAACAAGACGTTTTTTTGCTGGATCCATGTCAACTTCTGGAACCTTCACCCGCCCCTTGTTGCTGCTCATTGCCAGTTTAATGTGTTTACTGTAAGTGGTGATGGGTGTGTGTATGGATATGTTGTCAGTGTGTTCAGAAGTGTTGGGAAAAAGCGGGGCTCGAACCTCATGTGACGTGAACGGGACCAGGATGCCGATGCCTCCGGACAAAGTGGTGTAGACCAGGGACTCGGAGCCTCCGGGGATCAGAGTGGTTTTCTGTAGAGACAACACCGTCTCACCCACGTGGTAGTTCATGATCACCTCCGCCTGGAGAGAAGAGGGAGAGAACACATTCGGATATAAATTTGTGACACTCGACTGGTGGCTCCACCCCATCTGATAAGTGACTGAAAGAAGACACCTGGACGTCCAATGGAGATGAAATTTTATTTTAATTTGTCAATTTGTCCAATGTGTCCAATGTGTCCTGACATGGGCAAACAACGACCGATGGGCTGGATGCAACCTGTTTATTTTTCTTTGTTTTTTTTCTTTATCCGGCCTGCCAAACTTATACCATTATATTCCCTGTAATGCCAACATTTCCCCACTAGGTGGTAAGGAACTGGCTAAGAACAGTTTAGCCATCATGGGTTTACATGCCATTCAACTAAGTTCATTTGAACGCTCCAGACTCTGACCTTTCAAATTATGTGACCAGTGCGTCAACACTGCTGCCCTCTCCTGCCCTAATATGGAATGACACCCAGATCAACTGTTTAGATCTTTTATCTGGCCTACCAAACTTGGTTATTTATTTCTGTTACCGTTATATTCTTGCTTATTACATGCAATGTCAATATTTCCCCACTAGGTGGAATAAAACTAGCTAAGAACAGTTAAGCCCTCATGGCTTTTACATGCTATTCAACTGAGTTTATTCGACGCTCCATCCAACTGCTCCCGACACAGACTATGTGACCAGAGCGTCAACAAGGATGCCCTCTCCTGCCTCAATGTGGAATGACAAAGATTAACTGGTCAAAACCAAAACTGATTCAGATTCATGGAAAGGACACATAGACAAGGAGGGAGACAAAGGAGATCCCGTTTCCTTACAACGTGGGCTATTCTGATTTCAATGTTGAACTAAAGTCACATCAGGACACACATCCCGTGGATTCCACTGCTGCACTATACCATAAATACTATCATATCAACTTATACCACACCAAAGATTAAGACGAAACATCTGCAATGTCAGAAGACAGATGTCTGAGAACTTTGATTCAAGCACAAAGGGGGGAAATTTAATCTGCCATCTGGTCATAACCTCTCAGCTGCTTCTTATCAGATAGAGAAAATATGAGGTTGCCCTTTTTTTTGGGAAAGGGAGGGACCTGGAGGTGTCAGTCAAACACTCCAGCCTTGGAGGTAAATATCCATGCAGACAATCATCAGATGAAGGACGTGTCCTGGACTGAAGGGCAAGAAACTGAACACCGATGTTAATTGAAGTGAAAACACAACGTAATTCTATCCCTGCTCTGAAACACAAAGCTCTCCTGAAGTCTTTGTTTTATCAAATCTTTCATCTGAAGACATATATTTAAGTTAAATTTCAATCTGTAGTCAAACCAGTGGTTTACACAGCGCCCCCTACAGTTATCCCCCTGAATATAACTTTTATCTTTTACTTTTTACATTCCTTGAGAAAAAAAAAAAACGCAAAAAAACAGAGAAATCATGTCTTAACGGAGAGTTCCAAAGAAGATCAACTACTAGTGTTGCTCTTTGCATCAACAAGAACACGATAAAGTGTCTGAGTTGAGGAATGACACGTCTTTAAACTCTGACAATTCCAGTTCATGACGTCTGAACGTTCTTCTGAACTGTTGCCAAACAGACGTTGACTCAATGAAGCTCCACCAAAAAAGGGTGGAATTCACATTTTTGTTTTTAACTTTAAGAATAAAAATAAAGCCAAGTCATAAATCACTTGTTAAAAATCAAACGGCTTCACGTGTCTACGTCTGTCCAACTGTTCCAAGAAGTATCATCATCCCAGATCCACCTCTGACAGGTGTCTCGGTGAATTCCAAGACCTCGTCAATCAACCGGACAAACTCTTGGCTGTGGGATTGTCTACGTCCACGTCTGAAGACTGCCTAAGAACATTTCCTATCAACGAGTCTGCTGGGCTGCGACCTTGGACGACCACGGTGTCATGAAGTCCACTGGGACCAAGGCGACGTTAAGATTACAGGGACTTTCCAGCTGCTTCCTAAACAGTTTCTGACCAGGCGTCTGAGAACGGAGCTGAGCTGCTGTTGGTGCTGCTGTAATTGTGAGGAGGATAATGTTGAGGTTGATGATGTTGTTGATTTGGGTGTGAGTGTGCGTTGTGTCTGCGGTTCCTAGGTTTGAGGAATGTGAGGAGGCCGCAGTACCAGGAAATCACAGTGTGGATCAACACCGGGTTGGCGGGCTTCCTGTGAATCATTCACTGAGACGCTGAGCCCTGCGGCCACAGGACCCCTGGACTTGGTTCATTAACATTAATTCCTGTTGAGGTTTTAGAGGAAAAACAAAAAACCTCAACTGAAACTGTTCCTACGTGGAAAATACTGATGTATTTTGGAAAGTTAGAGTGACGACAGCATCACTGGACCCAGAAGAATGTAGCGCCAATTAGTTTAGTTTTAGAACTTTGTTAATCCTTCAGAAAATCATGCCACTCATTTAACCCTTCACCGTAGTGAACAGGGGGCTGCCAGCTGAGCCTGCGCTGTGGAGCAGTGTATGGGGACGATACTCAGGGTAACTAGGGGGATTCGAACCGAGAGCCTTGAGGACCCAAGTCTGTTTCCTTAACCAGTAGGCCACCAACTGACCCGACTAATTAGGGCTGCAAGAAAATTAGATGAAGCAACATTTATCAATATCAGTCAAGGTTTTCATCAGGGTATTGATCTCTATTCACCAATTCCCAATCCAATATTCCTGGTGTTTCAGTGTGAGTGAAATGATGTTCAGATGGAGCAGCAGCAAAGACTTACTGTGATAACCACAGCGGCACTGGGAATCAGAAAAACCTTAACACATTGTGATATTTTGACACTTCTCACCCCTAGTGGCGATATTATATTCAACACTCAAACCCAAAGGAGTTGTTACCTTCTGTGAAGCTCCATTCAGGAGTCCTCTGTCCCACAATGCTTTGTTCCCCGTTGGATCTTCATCCACATCATCACTAGTGTTGGGAGGAAGGCGAACCTGAAAACATCAGATGAAGATCGTTCAGATGTTTTTTATTTGCTTTCACAGCAGCTGTTCGCATTCACAGTACAACCAGAGAGACTGATTTTTTTTTTTTTTTACTAAGTGAACAATTGTGACCAACAATCACATCGTCCCACCTGCTGTGCTAAAACTTTCCATATGAACCGTACAGTGAATTTGACTTAATAAGAAACACAGCTAACATTCTACCAGCTCTGCGCACTCACAATGCTAATGTTGCCAAACTTGTCGGCCGAAGCCATGGTGTCAAAGTCCAGCAGACAGGCCGTCGTCACCCAGCGAGGATACGTGTCGTCCGCAAAAATGATCAGCTGGTTCTCATTGCGGCGGTAGCGAACCCAGAACAGACTTTCCTGGACGTCGGACACGATCACACGTTGACCGATGGTGTATATACCGGTCACCAGGTTGGGAACGTGCTGAAGAAAAAAAAAAACAATTAACATCATTTTAATGAGCTCTCTCAGCATGATAAATGATAAATATCCAATCCTCAACAGATAAAACCCACCCAGAACAGTAACAATGAATAGACTGAACAGATATTTTTAGCCGTTTGGCCCCAAAACGGAGGAAAAAAGTTTGGGAATTCCACTTACTATTCAAGCAATATGGTTAGATCTGACTATAATATCAAGATGTTATTGAGGTTTCATTACTTGAGGAAAAAAATTATAACAATTCTTTTGGATATTAGCTAATTATTCCAATAACAAGGTGATAATATCACGTTTAACAGTTCGTTACTGAGGATCAAGCGCTGACTTACTTTCACAGAAAGGTTGTTCTCAAATGAGTCTATTGCTCCATAATAATAATAACTTGGTTTATTAAAGAGTATTTAAAGAGTGTTTTAACATTTCTGAGCAGGCAGTTCCACCTCCGCCCTAAAGAAATGGTTCCAGTGGACCTGATCATCCCCTTCAAACCCGGGGAGAAGGGACATGTCTCCAAGTCTGGTGTGAGTGAAAAAAAATTGAACTAAAACTAAAGAGTCGGATAACATTGGCCCAATGTTAGCAAAATTACATAAGACCCATAATAATTATTAATTGCCATGTCTGGGTTTTGACAAATGATTTGATTCCTTTAAAAGTATTTTGGCAAAAAATAAAAAGGAAAGTTTTTCTTAAATCAATTCTGATAATTTTATTAATCGGTCGATTGGGTTTGTCCAACGGCAGTGAATGGGATATTCCCAAAAAGTGAATAGAACCCCTACAAAAAAGCTTTCAATTTTGCCAATTTTTCTGAAATAACCCTAACCATGACCTCACACACCATTTTTAAACCTTTGCAGGAAAATTCAAACATAATTTCTTTTGGTTTATAAGCTCTAAGTCTGCCGGGCACTCACCTTGTTCTCACACTTGCGGAGCAGCTTCTTTTTCCCCATGTCGTAGATCCTCAGGAGTTTCCCGATTCCTACCAGGGCGCGTCCTTGAAATGGGGCAATGGCCAAAGGCACATCCTCCACCGGGGTCTGGAAATCAGAGAAGTGAAACTGTGGGTCAGGACGCCATATTTGATCAGATTATTCTCTGCTGGAGTTAAGGGTGACTTTAAACTTTAATACAGCTTAGCAGAAAAGCAGCTTTAAGCAGTGTAACCCACAGGCTCTTATTCACGGAGCTTCACCCAGGAGCTCCAGACCGGGTTCTCCCACGATGCCCCCGCCCTCAATGGAACCAGAATACGAGGTGTGAAAGATAAGCACGGATAAGACTTCATAAAGTTGAAGTAGCTGTGCCACCGCGGTCCGTTTGTGAACCTGTGTGTGGCCTTAAGCTGTGATTAGGGCTTGACTTCTGCAGATTTTCCACAAAATGTCAACGAAATCCAGACTTATTTGAAAATGTATGTCTGCAGTGACTGAAGTAGTTGAGATGTTAGATATTATACATAAGATCATCAGCACAATCTTATTTAACAATTACACAATCACCTAATAACAGAAATATTTTTTTGCTCCTCAATCTGAGTGATACGTTAGCTTGAACCAGTAAAGGACGTGTACATATCCAGATAGTGAAAGTGTGTAATCCAGGGGCCTCAAACTTGCGGCCCGTGGAACGATATTTTGCGGCCCCCACCTTGATGTGAAAGTTGAATTTAGAACAATATTTTATAGGTTTGTTCTACACATTTTAAGGTAAATCCTATAAATCTCAAAACCCTGATCCAGAGTCTCCTTGTGGTTCAGCGTTGTATTACACAGAATCTCTGGGAAACTGACATTTTTGTCACACTTTTTCTTTTGTATTGAACACTAAAAGCTGCAGGGCTTCTGTGAAATGATAGTGTGGGTGGTGGCCCTCAACTTATTAGACTTTGAGGCCCCCGGTGTAATCTTTCCTGTGGTGTCAAGTGTCATGCACATTAAGGAGCAGTTTCTAACCACATAGAAACAAGTTGTCATTGTATTTAATCAATACATTTTTAACCACAGGGTTGGCAAATAAAGACTGTACTGACTTGGAATGTATCTCTGAATCCCCTAGCGTTTCAGGGATAATAAAATAAAGTCCTGACCACAGGGCAGTTCTGTCAGCTATGGGTCCGACAACGTGACTTCAGCGACTCCCTGACTGCAGCCATTAATGCAAAAAGATGGACAGAGCAAGATGTTTTGACTAAAATGAGGTTAGTGTCGTCACAGAGCTCCAGCCTGTGGAGTTGAAGAGCATTTGATTTGGAAAAACCGTATCCACTAAACATAATCCAATACAGAGCAACACTGTGTTGTTAGCGGTTCTGAAGGCCATTTCTTATTTATTACTTTTTTGTCAGGCCTACTGTCTCTACATATTATTTATTATTGTTTTTAAAGTCATTGTAGCAATAGTCAAAACCAGACTTGGACGTTCTGTTTCTCTGCAGTTCCCTGACTCTGACAGTTCAAGTGAAGACTTCCTGTCCACGCTGTCATTTCTGATTGTCTCGTCTTCATGAACAAAAATGTGTGTGTGTTTATAAAAGACTCATCTTAAGCAGCAACTGGTGGTTAAGTGGTTGGGAATTTCCTCTAATGTGAAAACAAGTGGCTGACACCAGACTGCAATGCAACACTCATGACTGGACTCCCTCTTAATCCACATCAGGTATTTGATGTTGTGAGTCACCCTGACGACCTCCACCCTGATCAGGTTTCTGGGGAAATGCCTTCAGAGGAGTGACCACCAGCCCCAGGGGCAGTGACATCTGTGTGTGGTGAGATTTTAACTTCAAGTCTAATCAACCGTGCTAGCTCGGCGTCTAATCCTCATCTTCGCACCCGAGTCTGATGGTAGCAATTTTTTTTTTGGTCTTCTGCTCACAGGAAACTGCCCAGAATAATCAGTATTTAATTAAAATATTTTGTTTTGTTGTTCTAGATGGATAAAGAGAACTATTTATTTCTCAGGAGTATCCTTTGGGAAATTATGGGTTTTCTGGGTGCGTAGGAAGGTGACAACCATGCAATAACTAAAACTATTCAAACCAGGGGTCTCAAACATGTGGCCCGTGGACCATTTGTGGCCCAGGGAGCGATATTTAATGGCCCCCAAATTGATGATGATGTGAAAGTTGAATGTTAGAGGGGCCCACAAGATTTATGAAAGGATTCTAGTGCAGATCAATGCTAAATAAATGCTAAACAGTGCTGTGGATGAATGTGAGTATTACAATACCCGTCTAAAGTGTTGTACTACAGTGGGAAAATTATAACAGATTAAAACCGTGTTTTTCCCATCACTTCATGCCATGCCCAACATTCCCCTCCATCAGATTTACCTTGTGGACAAACTCGAGCTTCTCTCCTCCACCAGTCAGTCTGTAGGTGTAGATAAAGCCGCCAGCCACCGACCGAGGGTTCAGAATCATGTCTCTGGCCACACCCACCAGGACGTACCAATCATCCCCCGAGTTCGTAAAGCGACACACTGCCACACTGGGTATAAAAAAAACAGAAATCAAAGAAAATGTAGATTAAAAAATAATGTTGAAAAACTATGATGATAAATGTAATACTTTATTAATGCTGAGAAGCTTTATTTTGTAAAATTCCCACTCACCTGAAAGCAGCTTCGTTCTGCTCCAGCTGCACCTGGTCCAGGGTTGAACCCTGTATGGGGTTAATCAGTCGAACGATAGACGCCCACTGTCCGGCCCCGGCCTTAGGGGAGCCGAAGATTGCTTCTGGGAGATTTTCGTTGAGAAAGGCAGCTGCCATCTCGGCGGCCAGTTCTCGTTCATCTTCACCAGCTGCTTCCACCATTTCCTATAAAGACGTTGTTGAAAATGCATTAACAGAGTGAATGTATTTATGTTGAAAAAGGTGATCTACGGGAATTGACTAAATTTCAACTCCATCCATTTACACAGAGGTGTCTAACTAATTTTTGGCATGGGTAGTATACACAGTGTACATACTAATCACATAGCAGCTGTAAAAAAAATAAAAAAAAAAATAATAAAAAAAAAAATCCACAAATAACAATAAGCCAATGTTTTTCTCCCTAATGAAATATAATTCTGCAAGTAAGTATTTTTTACATGTGTATACATCAGGAGTCTCAAACTCGCGGCCCGTGGGCCAATTGCGGCCCCTGTAACAATACTTTGCGGCCCCTACTTTAATGTGAAAGTTGTTTTTATAATAATATTTTATAGATTTGTTCTACACATTTTATTGTAAACCTCTATTTTTTCTCTTTTGAATTGAACACTGAAAGCTGACGTGGTCCTTTGGTGAAATGATGATGTGGGTGGTGGCCCTCAACTTATTTACGTTTGAGACCCATGCTCTACTTTTCTGGTACTGAACGCAGGCGAGTCAACAACACACGGCATGAAGAAAAATTGGACTCCAAAATAAACCCTGAACAATTCCACATCTTGGCTGCATCTGCGAACTTGTGAACTCATAGTAGAGACATTGTCAGAAACTGAGCCGGGGCCAAACCACAGAGCTGAGCTGGAGCCCGGCCACAGTGACGGTGCAGCTTCATACCTCGGCCATCTGCTGCTTTCGCTGAGCTTTGGTCGCCTCCGTGTAAGCATTGTGGTCGGACTCAATCAGAATGAGGTTATTTGTCTCCGGGTGGATTACAAATTTCCTGGGAGTGCACTGCAGAGGAAATGCCACCTGATTGAAGACGGCCCCCAGTTTCTCCAGAGCCAAGATTCTGCCCACAGGAAGGAGTAGGAGGAAGAATGAGAGGGATGTTAAAACCAGCAGTTCACATCTCTGCATTTCCACAGTCATCTTATTTACTCCGGGTGGGTCCAAAGTGTGACTCCATACCTCAGCGTGTTGGTGGAGATGGCCACAATACCTTCTGGACATTGTTCAGAGGCAAAACCAGAGGCATACTCCAGCGTCTCATATGAGAGGGGGGTCAGGTGGAAGCGAGACTGGTACGAGTAACTGAGCCAGGAGCGACTGGACATGGCCAGCACCTAGAGGCAAGAGATGGATTAGCGCCTCACCTGGACCAAACGCACTGCTCCTTAAAATTAAATTTATTTATTTATACATTTCAGAAGAGTCAGCATAAAAATAAAATACTCAGCGACTTACAGCCTCCTGGCCCTGCATTCTGACTCTGAAGAGTTTGACGGGTCGAGACCCCAGGTATCGTGTCCTCGTATCAGACAGGTCCCCTGTGACTGGGTCCAGGACGGTCCTGAGCAAGACACCGTTCTGAGGAGAAGAACCAAAACAGAAAAGACAAAAAGATACGGACCAGAATGAAACCAACAACTTCATGAGGAGGATTTAAAAACAGGTTGGTTTTCTCTTGTGCTTCTACACATTGATATCAACAGATGTCTGAAATAAAAACAGACTGTACCTGCAGCCCGATATTGAGGTAGAGGAACCCGATGGTCCCCTTTTCCCCAAGTTCATCTTGTTTCTCCACTCCACCCATCTCCACGATACACAAACTCTCTGGCTGGGCCGGCAGAGCCTGCATACTGAGAGGCTGCAGGCAGTCCTGAACACCGGGGGGAAAGGACAGAAAAAATACCCAGAGTTAAATGTGATCATCACTAACTAATATTTAAGATTATGAGTTCAAAAAAGTACTGTGTATACTTTATGTGTGTATTTGTACTACACTAACACATCTCCAGCCCTGACACAGGAGCTCTGTAGTTGTCATGGCTTCATCTCATGACACATTCCAAAGAATGCAGTCAATTCTGAGGCTGCAGGGCAGTTGGAGTTTTCAACCTTTTCACATCATAATGACAACTGGGACAATCACCACAGCCCAACTATAATGCAACCAATCATATGGTTTTACCAGAATAGTCAGCGCCCCCAGCGTTCTGAGTGTCTGTCGTCACAGCTCCACTGATAGGACACGTGTTTAGATTCCTGTCGACTGTTTGAGAACTCGGGGCTTGTACCCAACACGGACGCACACATTTTTTAACACTGACGTTCGACCTCACACTTCGACTCTGGACGTAATAAACAAATTTAACCCTAACTGTAGGAGTCTTTCAGACAGAGACAAACTCACCATCCAGCGCTAACTTCAGTTGTTATTGATTATTTTCACCTGTGACCGTTCCCACAATGTGATTCTTACAGGACAGTTCCTGCAGAGTCATTACCAGGTTACTTTTATGTCTGTTTATAAATTTTAACGACTTTCTAAATCTGTACACGTGGTCATAAATTTTCCAGGTGTTCCTGTAAAAAGGTTGTGTTTACGATTGTTGAACAATGTTGGTGTAAGTGTCAAACACTTTGGTGCCAACAATCTTTTTTTTTTATGTAACATACCGAAGGATCCAGTGAGATGATTCGGACAGTGTTGTCCACCAGGCCGACGGCTAAAAATCGAGAACGTTGCTCTCCAGGAGGGACGTTGGCCAGACTCATGCACACCACATCTGCAGACATCTCTTTACGCTCAGTGTACTCGTTCAGCTGGCCAGACTGGATGAAGGAAGGAGATGAAAGCAACGACAAATTAGACATCTCAGATGTTTCCCACAATTTCTGTCAACATAAAGTTGTTTTTTTCAATTATTCTTACTGGGTCCATCTCGAAGTAAACCAGCTCTCCTCCAGTCAGGGCAATAACGACCTGCCTTTGGTTCACGGCGCAGCGAACGATGGTCTTCTTACCCGGGGTCTTCCATTCATTCACACGTTTGTCTGCACGGATGTGACGAATGCCGTCTGGATAAACCTGTGTGGAGGAGCGATAGAAGCTCAGCATTAAAAAAAATACACAATTAGAAGAAAAAAATAAGTGAATTTCTACCTACTCCAGGTAAGACCGGCTTCACAAACGCTTCTCACTAACCTGCACTAAAGCGTCTTCACCCAGCAGGGAGCAGGAGAGAGTGGGAGTTGTTCCCAGGAAGCCGGAATCCGTCACTTCTTCCACGGTCTCCCCAATGGACAGGACCAGAGTGGCGTTGACGAAAGACACGATGATGTAGGCGTCAAACTCGTCTGGTCATCCAAGACAAAACAAACACAGTGATCAAATAGGGGGCATGAGATTGATATTGGTTAGAAGTAGGGATGTCCGATATCATTGGACCGCCAATATTGTCTGCCCGGTATCAGCAAATAATTAGTCAGGACAATTTTGAATTGGTTTTTCCACCGATATTCAGAATTTCATGCTGCAAAACTGACGTCCTGGGAAATATCCTGCACACCCTCATGTCCTGAAGGCACAATAAAAATGTCCATGGTCTAGAATTTTTCAGCTAATATAACCCAAAAAAGGGTCTGACAGAGGTTAAAAACAATCGGAAGCTGGTGTTGAATGACATGTGGATGGAGACTGAAGCTCTGAGGACTGAACATGTCAGATGTGCTGAAACATGTGGTGGAATTGGAATATCAACAGTCTGGGACTTGTTAACATGTCAGGAAATCCCAAAAATGTGTTTTAGGTCTTCGGGAGATTAACTTCACGCATGGACAAAGACAAACAGGAAAAGAGAGTCAACAATTAATAAAGCATTACCTTCTACATGTCTGCGCACAGTCCACACAGCGTTTGGGTTACCAGGCAGTTCTGACACAGCCATCTCTGACACCTGAGAGAGAAGGAAGGAGAGGAGCATATAAATATTCTATAACAAAATACTAAAGATCACAGAAGATAGAAAAGTGGCAAAATCATTTGTTGGTCTTTCTGGGATTCTATAGCCCTGAAACTTTTGCGGTTAATATGAAGTATGATTCACATTCCAGTTCAGTAGTGGTGGTGGTGGATAGAGCATTGATATGAACTAAGGCATGTAAAGGCAGACACAGCCTTTTTTATGCCATCTATTGGGGAATTGTAGTAACTGCAGGTAAAAATGCAGGAGCATGATGAGAATAAAAATACATGATTTGGACAAGTTTGTGGGCAGATTAAAAGCTGTAAGTAAAATATTGCATTTGCAAATTGCAGAGTTAAAAGCTGTCAACAAAGTTGTAAACCCAGTCTATGTTGATTTGTTTATTCTATTTCCAAGCATCGTCTGCCTCTAACACAGGAATTTCCTAAACATGGGATCAATTCAGCTCAAATTATTTGTTACTATTATTAAATAAGTTCATCAAAACATTTGAAAACAGATTTATTCATTATACAAATACCTAAATTGAATTTATTCTCCTTAAACCAACACACTGATGTTCTGCTGTTCCTACAAAGACTTTTTTGTTACTTCACAAAGGTTCCACCGGGTCTAATCAGATCAGGAAGTCTTTTATTTTGTTAAAAAAAAAATTCCAGAAAATCTAAGAAGGGCACTCTTTGAGGCTGAGATCAGAGATAATAAAAGACTCTTCAGCTTTGACTCAGAGAAGAGACATGAAGAATCTCATCACGTCCACAGCCAAACACACAAACAGCACAGTGTGTGTTTGCATGTGTATGAGACTACCTCCAGTCCGTGACGAAGGACCCTCATTGTAGACCTTGGTCCTCGTCCACAGGCCACATACAACTGAGGTGTGTCTTCATTGGCCAGATCAGCAATCTGTCACAAACAGGAGAACAGTGAGCGACACAGACTAAGACTGAACACACATGTCTCGAAAAAACAAGTAAAGATAAGTCACCTGACAGGCCATGATGGGGGACAGGTTCTCCTGTTCGTCCACCAGCACCAGGTTTTTAAGGGGACGGGGCTGGAAGAAGAAAGTGTCTCCTTCTTCGAGTGGCATCGCAGACGAGAACTCGGGTTCGTCGTCGTCATCGCCGAGGTGTGCAATTTGGTAAAGATAACTGAGGGAGGGGACAAATTATTTACATTCTGTCAGGAGACAAACAGGAAGAATAATGTCAACCAGACTGGGGGACTTACTGGTTTCCAAACTCTGAAGCCACAAACAGGAAGCCAGTCTTTAAGACACACATGGCTGTGGCCACGGGAATCGTGTCAAAGTATTTCAGTCGGATTTCTGTGACCTGGGGGGAAAAAATGAGGTAATTTAGATAAGATTCTATCAAGACATGTCTTCAGCTGGAAATAACTTCTCAAATAGTTGGACGAGCGTGAAGAGGCGGCTAAAGAGGCTTCCATTGAATGAAAAAGCCTCCTGTCACTTGTCAGTTATACAGTGGTTTGTCAAGATGACTTGACATCAGTCTCCTGTGTATCTACAAACACACCACACACACCACAACAGACATCTTCCATTGTGATACTGTACATTTGGGGTGTGATGCGCAATACAAACATGCAGTAGTTGATCTGACCACCAATAATTAGGTTTGTCAGACTTTATAATCTAATTTAAAAGCTGACTGACGAGGACAAATCCTAATGATGCTAATACTTCCTGGTAGATTAACTATCTGATTTATTCCCAGACAGATTTAATCCAATAAACTGACCTGTATGGACCCAGTCACAGTTAACAAATCAAAAACCTGGTTAAAGGAATGAGTTACTCGTCCTTAAATAAATAAATAATAAATACCATGCTGCCTGTCCTTACCATTTCATCATCCGTTTCTAGTGTGACTTTAAAGATGTCTCCCTGCTCCGTCTGAGCCAGGAAGAAGAACATGGTCTTTGTTTTGTGTGTGGCGGAGCAGACAAATATCATGCCTCGCTCTGGGTCATCCAGATCATTCTATGGGAAACAGATGAGATCATTGCAATGCAAAATTACCGACTTGTACAGATATTTCGGTGTTACAGTCATCTATTCATGTTGATGACAATTATTAAAGATGAACAACAGAGGTGTCTCACGAGGGAATGAACGTGAGCAGAGACAGACTGACTGTTTAGGACTAACCCTGCGTCGTGGGATGGGACAGCGGATGTCTGGCTGGTCTCCAAAGTTCTTGTAAGTGATGTAGTTCTCGGAGCAGATAAGAACACCACTGGGTCCATCGGAACCTCCTGGAACTGAACACAGAAATGATAATATGTCAGTTAATTATAGTGAGTGGTAAAAAAAAGGCAACACAGTGTTCTAACATCTGGAAAGAGAATTATATCATGTAGTAAACGGGAATGTGAACTTGTACGTCAGCAGTCAAGTCTTTGACTTTAGTCCCAAACAACAAAAGAATAATGTCGTATTAAACATTACGAACAGAATCTGATGTTAGGGAACAGTTTAAGACTGCTTCGGTCTACTGTTACATTCAGGTGTAAAAATCAGATACTGACCGGTGATGAGGAAATTCCCATGCTCCTCTAGAGCCTCGCTGTATTTGCGGACCACATGATTCAATCCCAGGTCCAGCTCATAAAAGGTGAGAGTCTGCTGTGTGTTTGCGGCAGCCTCTCCCGTTGGATCGTTGTCAGCTTCCTGCGACATGAAATCAAATGTCAGAGAACAAGACATTGAATATTTGAAATGAACGCAGGTGTCAGATTGAGCTTTAAGAGGCTCTTATTTTATCTCTCTCTCACGGTGGTTCAGTGACAGAGTTTACATGCTGAGGTCAGAGATGATAAATCTTTCTCCAGTCAGTGTCAGAGAAGAGACATGAAGAGCTCATCATATTCACAGCAGCCGTGAGCATTCCACCAGAGTATTTCGGTTTTGTTTTCACCCTCAAACTCCATGACCTCACCTCATAGTCCATTTCCAAACAGGCAAACATGGGGTTTTCAAAGCCCACGTCGACTCCAACCACATGGTACACCAGCGTGTTGGCTTTGTGGGCTTCTAGTGGCGAGGAGATGGTCAGCCTGGCGGCTGCATCTCTGTTAAGGATATAAACCAACTTCTGTTTTTCTATGGCTCCTGGACAGGGAGAGACCACAACCCACAATCAGACACTTTATTACGAGGGATGTTGGTTAATGTGGGCTCACTGACATTATTTACCCAATAATAACATAATAACATACTATGTATGAACTTTTTTTAGTTGATGAATGCTGCACACTCTAAGTTTTAACATAAGATGTTTTGGGAGAAAAAAAAATGGTTGTATACCCAGGAGAAGGTCACTAGATGGCAACATTGCAGCTAATTTCTGTAATCTATTTTAATAATCAGGAGGATCAGACCATACCTATCATCACAGCTCGGCCTTTTGGGTCGACAGCCAGGAACTGTCCAGGAACGATTCGCCGACAGCCACTCTTTCCAAAAGTCTCCTGGTGGATCTTCTCAAACATGTTCTTGGACGGATGATATTCCAGGATGACGATCCGTCCACTGTCGCTGCCCACTACGATGTAGTCTTATGAAAAATAAAACAAAATTAAATAGATCACAACATGCAACTATGCTCTGATATAATTATTATTTACAAAAGTAGGCTGACTGGGAAGTGGGCCAGTTTACAGGTGCAGTACTTAACCATAAAAGTCAACGAGTGAAAAGACAGTTGACATTTGGTTTGAGGACACAAGGTTAAAGGGTGTTGATGAGCATAGGGGAGGTTGCATACCTTTGGTTCCACCTGTGAGCCTGAAGGCCATCAGAGACCTAACGATGCCAAATACTTCAACTGTGAGCAGAGTGTGCACCTTCCCTGTGTTGGCATCTGGACGTAGTAACTCCAGGATCTTCCCTCTGGAAACAACAATCTCCTGCATCTTGGTTCCTTTAGGAGCAGACAGTACATTTGTTGGACTAGTCACACAGAATAAATGTTCATTTTGAAAATACATAAACAATCCCCATTGATCAGTGAACCATCTTACCTGAGAAGTTTCCATGAATGGCATGTGTGATGCCAGTGGCACGCTGCAGGGTGATGTTGTAGAGAAACATGGTTCCCTTCCTGTATCTTCCCTACAAGATCCTTGAGGGGCAGCTAACAGCTCGCTGAACCCAGGTCAGTACTGGAAACAAGGGGGGACACGAAGACAAAGTGTCAGTCAAACCAGCAACATTACCATGTATTAGTAATGTTAGCAGATGGCTGAGCCAACAGTACGGATTAAACGTGACCAAACTGAGCGCAGAGCAAATACAAACACATTATAGTGATACTACTGATCTATGGAACAAATCCACTTTCCCGGTTATCAATAAGTATTAAGGGAGAGGTGAATATATAGGCAACATTTTAAAGGCCCCGCCAAACAGTACAACGTCACTGTTTACAAACCATTCCATTCGTACATCGGAAAGTGTCTTTTACAATGCTCCTTTTTGAAAGTGCATTGGTTGCATTACATGATGGATAACGACTAAAACTCTAAGAAGAATTCTGTTCTTTTACCGACTAAGCTTGCACTGCTTTGTGGAAAACTTATAAATTCGGCGAGGGTAGTTCATTCATACAAAGCGCCATTTTTGCCGGACTCTTGTGTTACCCGGCTATTTACGCTAGGAGAAAATATCACTTGCCAGCAAATAAACATGTTATCTTATTACGGAGAATCTGTAGGATTTAATAAGTTTATATTTACCGCAGGGTTTTTTAAGATGATTCAGATTTCAGATGGATAAAGATTCATTTACACAATTGACCGGGAAACGAAACGACAAGGCGCCGTTGGGGGGGTCCTTCGTCTCATACAAACTACGTCACACGAGTAGGCCTTTGCAGTGCCTGAGCAAAAACAAAAGAAAGCTGCAGTAGAAGCGTTTGTCCAGCAGAGGCCGGCACATACAGTATTTAAACAGAAGAGTGTGGCGTAAACATACTGAGGAACCCCGGGGTCAGAAGTAACATTAAAATCGTATTCAACTTAAAATGCAACTTCCTTAAAAAAATGTAATTTTAAGAGTAAATCTTTAAGACCCACTAGTAAAAAATGCGAATGGGATTTTAATAAACAACAGACATAAATACTTACAATGAGGTCAGTTTAATTGTATGTCTGACGTCATGATTTTAATTTCCCCACACTTCTACGGCGGAAATGGTGTCAGTGGCTTTCAGAGTAAAGCAACGAGGCTTTAGATACCAACAACTGTGGCTATTGAGAATCTACCTAAAGTATTTGCGGTTTCTGATGGCAAATATGAATTACGGTGAAGTACACACCAGTGTTTTGACACCACCCAGTGGACGTTCTGGTTAATTCCGTTTTGGGGATAGAAACGGATTAAACGGATGGAATGAACAGGGAAAAAATAAAATAGGGGAAGATTTGAGTAGAAACTAGTCGATCTCTGCAGCAATACAGATACATTTTATTCTTCAAATGCTGTTTGGATCACTGCTTACCCAATTAATTATACATTTATATACACTCTTTCTTTCCTATTAATACATTTATAAATACAAACATACTTATAGTGCATTCACTAAATGCGTTCGTTTTTCCTCTCTCGCCTATGGTTCTGTTAAATGTTTCTTACATAATATAATAATAAATATATATACATTAACTTACTTATCAAAGAAGTAAATGTGGCAAACAAAAGAAGAAAAAAAAAGGAAAATATAACCAAACAATCTCCACAGCCCTGAGAAAGAAAATTAGATTAAAACTCAGTACTGAATGTCAAAGCCAAGAGTGGCACCTGAACCTTATTTTAAGAACCTCTCCAACCTAAATACAAATGCATCCAGATGGAAACTAAACGATCTTACTTGAGAACACACTCCCATTTAGAACCCAAACCTCTTTTTCAGTAGATATAAGCATTGCTCAGGTTCAATACATTCGCATCTTATGCTAGAATTTGGTTAAATATATACATCATACGTGACCTACAAGATTCAATTTAACTTTTATCATTTCAAATCATGAAGCCATATTAGGGCCCCGCCCCGCGTTTTGGGAACCATGGCTATAATTCCGTCTGACTTAACTCCGGTCCAGCTCATTTTTTAAGAATGTCCTAAAGCTGTCATTGATACAAAACCGCGCGCACGTATTTTGATTGTGAAAGGTAGGAACAGGAAGTAGTATTCCACAGCCTTGGGTGACAGTCGTGGTGGTCTTCTGCCTTCTGCCAGGACCGTCCCTCCCAGGAAGACAGCAGCGGACGCCGCCTCCTGCTGCTCCTCCTCCAACCCACGGTCCACTCCCTCGCGGCTCCGTCCGTCTCCTCCTCTGTGTAGCGGACGTTGTTTCATCCTTCGTATTAATTTGTTTTTTTTCCTTTTTTTAACATGAGTTGCCGTGTTTGGCCTCGAGAACACCAGTTAGTCCCGGTTTGTTAGAGAGCAGCTAGATTTTAGCCGCTAACGGTGGTTCCGTCTCTGGTCCATTTAAATTCCGTCGCTGGTTCTGGCCGTGAGCCCAGACTCACACACAGCAAACACACATTTAGATTCAGACAACGTGACTGCTGTGTGAGATGGTCCTCCTGGAGCAGGAGATGCCTGGAACCATCCTCTCCCTCCTCTTCTTCAGCATCAGCATCATCAGCAGCAGCAGCGTTGAGCATCAGCAGTGAACAGGAGCGGGTCATTGTTGGAGGTTTGACCCAGAAACTCAACTGCAGGACACACAGCAAGGTGAGCATCTTCCCATCAGCGCTTTGTTATCCCGGTCACGTGACCCGCCACTACGATTCTACACGCACCGTGTAGCCGAGTACATGCACGCGCAAGAAGTTTACGAATCGACCGGTTGTGACCGGACAGGATGAACCAACATACACTCACAGTCACTTAATCTGGTTAACTGTTCACTCGATGTTTCACTTCCTCCATGTCAGAATTTATCTTAAATTAACTATTCTAATCTAATCTGAACTAATCTAATTTAAATTTAACGCGTTTAATATGAACTAATCTAATCGCATCTAATCTAAAGTTAACTCATTTAATCTGAACTAATTTTATCTCCTCTAAAGTTAACTCACCTAATCTTATCTAAAATGAATTTATTTAATCTGATCTAATCTCAATTAATCTGGTCTAAAATTAACTCATTTAATCTGAACTAATCTAATCTAATCTAAATTTAACTCATTTAATCTGAATTAATCTAAAATTAACTTATCTAATCTGAACTCGTCTAATGTTAACTCTAATCTAGTATGATCTAAACCAGGCATGAGCAAACAAAGGTCTGCGGGCCGGATGCCGCCCGTTGAGCCTTTTAATGTGGCCCACCAACCTTGTCCAAATTAAATAATTTATTCTAATTATCATTTTATTTCTGCCTTTTCCCTGCAAAAGCCCGCAAGTCAGAAAGTTTGCCCACGTCTGATCTAAACGAGACAAAATGTAGTTAAAATAATCTAATAATCCAATTACATCCCTCTATTTCACTGATGAACTGGGACCGTGTGCAGTGGATCATCACAGTTGAGTCACATGACTGAAAGAGTATTTCAACATCTGCTGATTTGTGTTGATGGCGCCCCCTGGACGTAACTTGATATAGTTTTTTTTAATCAAAAGTTGTTTTTTTAGTTCATGAAAATATATTTAAACCAAATAAAACACGTTAATAAAATACGTTCTGCCTGAATGGCTGTGGTTAGTTCATGGCCCAGCAGAGGGCACTGTAAGTGTTGTCGAACCTCTTTGTCAATCAGACAAATGAAGACATCCATGATGGGATGCGATTGGCATAGATCAGGATGTCGCCCCCAGGTGGACATCTGAGGTCAGGACTGGGCTGAAATGCACATTGACTTGATGACTTGAATGAATCGTGTATATTCATTCATTTCCAGGGTTTGTAGAACGTTGGGTTCATTCCTCCATTTTTGGCAGAAGCTCAGAGAGTTGTCAGTTTTGTTGCTGTAGAAACTGAGGTCTCGCTGCTGGAAGTCTCCTTTATCCTTCATCAAGTCTGCTGAGGCTACAGTCTGGTGATTTTTGCTTTTCTGAGTGGCTCACAAGTTCTGCTTCATCCAAAGTTTTATAACCTTTTCATTGGAGACACATGTCGTTCGCCATTTTTTCTAGATGTCTTTTGAGAACCTTGCTTTGCTGCTGTGACTTTGTCCGTGTCCTGAAGATGTACTGATACCAACGTCTCTCCTGCTGCAGTCCTAAAGTTCCATGACTTTGCCAAAACTTTTTCCCAGGTTCTTCACGACCGTACGAACCCTGTGGTCTTTAGTAATTCTTATCAGACCGTTAGCTTCCCCTGAAGAAACCTTGACGCTGTCGATGAAGGTTCTGGGTCATCCAGGTCATGTGGTACCAGATGTTGGGTTGATATTGATGGGTCGCTACAGTCATTGTCACAGTGTTTTTGGCCACACACCTTATTGATGTGTGAGACCGGTTGTGAAGGGTTAAATCTTCTGGCTTTTGTTCCCAACCTTCTATCAGCATCACGTGCCACGGTCGACTTCAACGTTTTGACCTTTCCGTTCCCTGCTGACGTTAAAAACAGCCGCTCAGGTAGATCCTGACATTTAGGTGTTCTCTCTCTCCGCTGCCTTTTCTCCTCCACCTCTTCCTCACATTATCTCCAGACTCTTTCTGCACTTCTTCCATGCCTTTGTCATCTTACCCCCTGCTCATTGATTTGCCTGCTGGCGTTGCTAAGAGACAACGGCCACTGGAGTGCCATGAAGGGAAGATGGAAGGGCAGCTTATCTCCCCACCCCTTTACCCATCACCCCCTCTGTTCGAGCACAGACTCTGGCCTTGTCTGGCACAGTGCGTTTTTTTATAGTAAGACTGTCACTTTTATTTTTAGGTTCTGATGCAGCTACTGAATAATCCAGCAGGGGTCACTGTAGATGCGAACAAATCAATAATACTGTGAGTGGAAAAGTAGAAAGAAGGGGTGGAGGGTGGTGGAGCTGGAATTATTGCAAAAATGCAAATAAAAGCAAGGGGAAAAAGTGTGGAGAAGATGAAGGTGGGTGGAGAAGATGAAGATAGATGGAGAAGATGGAGGTGGGTAGAGGGGGGAGGCCATACAAAGGAGTTGTAGTGCAAGTAAATGGATTTACGTGATCAATGGTTAAACATCTAAAACAACAGGTGCAGGGTGTAGACAGGGTGGAGATGACTGTCAGTTGAAGCCTGTGGAAGACATCTGTTCCTCCAACCATCCATCCATCCAACCTGAGCAGATACGACCATGTCGTTCCAGCGTCCTCTTCTGTAGGGTGGGAGGGACTAAACAGGGTTCTTCTAGTCTAGTGACAGAACTAGAACCAATGACCTTTCGATTTCATTTATTGGACAAATCAGGAGAAATTTGATGGTAAACCTTCAAAAGCCAGACCTGATATGGAAAGGTGCTCAGTGAGAAGTGGTCTTTGTCATCATTGGTCACTTCCTTCCTCATATTGAACCACGTCAGCCCATGTGCATCATTCACAACAGGAGACAGAGTGAAGGCTTCATCAGTCTGATGGAGGTTCTTCTGGGGGGGACAGATTCCTGGCAGCCATTGTTTTATTTATGTATCAGTGGAGGAAGACGTGGTCAGCTGGTGCCAGATGAAGTCCTGCACTGACAGCCTCTATATTGAAATCATTAACATGACAAAAATCCTGGTTGGACCTGAAGGACGGACGGATTCGTCAGAATCACAGCACAAACACCTCAGTCTCTCCAGACTTTGGTCGGAGTAAAATCAATAAGTTCCATTATGTTGTGAGGAAGTGTTCGCCTGAGCCGCAGCCACAGTGGTTCCACACAGAACACTGCCAGTAACAAATTGATGGCAAGGCCGGGGTGAAGCAGTCTGAAAATCATTCCTCGGTGAAGGTTAAATAAAAACGAGCGGAGTGCGACGTCGATGGTTCCCCTCACTAATGTGGACTCTGCGGTTCTCAGTGTCCTTGGAGGACGACGCTAAGCTGTTGATGGAGACGGTTAACACAGAGACGGAGTGAAGTCTCCACGTAACGCTTGATTATTCAGGAGATTTATGTCGCAGTGTCACCTGCAGAGTGTTTGATCTGGGTAGTTTGAGTGCAGAAATATCCAAATGCAGCTTAGATTGCTAGGATTAGGCCTGTGTACAGAGCAGGAAGTGGGTGTCATATATTCTAATAAAGGAGCACCTACATTTGTTAGTTAATTTAAGTCATTTAACTAAGAATATCAATTCACTCCTAAATTATAGTGAAATTAATTTCAAAAACTGTCTGTTTTTTCTTCATTAAGCATTGATTTAAGTTTGGCGCCATCTAGTGGAATCAAGAAAAATTGCAGTTGATTAACCATTATATATGAAACAGAGAAATTGACGCATTGCAGTACTTTTAACCGGTGGGCCATATTAGAAAGCCAGGCGTGCTGCATCTGGTCCGCTGGCCATAGTTTGTCCAGGTCTGCACCACAGCTCCATTCATTACGGTAGAATAATATGACACCACGCACCACACACAGTAGCAGCTCCATCCTCCTCCTCCTGTGCCTCCTCCATCTCCCAGCTCTTGCAGTGGCCGGGTGTCCAGATGGGGGGGTAGGACCGAGGACAGTTCCATCCTTCACAGACGTCTTCTCTCATCCCAGGGCTTCGTTCTGTCAGGATTATCTCGCCTGTTTTCAGCGGCGCAATGTTTTGACAGCCATCATTACTCTTTCACCTACTGTTACTGATGATCGACTCTGAAAACAGCGCCCCCTGCAGCCTTGATAGTGAGCAGGTGGCAAAAAAAACCCTCGTCGGTTCACAAAGATACATACATATCAGGATCTTACTCTCTAACCATTTTGGACGAATCACATCCAGTTTCTTAAACTGTTACTTTTGTCCCTTGTGTCCCGTTTTTACCTTTAAAGAGGAGACAGCGGCCTCTCCGTCTCTGCTGCGTGGCAGTTCTGACAGGTTCTTCCCAGGTTGACTCTCTGTCGAGGCCTCCTTCATCTCCTCCGTCTCCCACAACCTCCTCATCCTTCTGTCTGTCCTCACTAAGTCATTCTCTCTGTTCAGCACGAAATAGGACCTGAGGGAGAAGCACAGAGAAAGAAAAGAGGAAAGAGTTTCTCTCTCTGCTGCTGCTGATCTCTTCTCTTGTCCAGGAGAGGTGCTGGGCCTGGTCCTTCCTGTTGGACTTTCTCCCACAACTGCAGAAGCTCATTAGTTGAGCCTTGGTTGAATATGCAGGCCAGGTGTTTATATTTACCCCTCGTCCATCCCTGTCCTCCTGTGGTTTTGGAGAGGAGATCCTAGCAGGAGGAGACTCCACAAGGCCTTTATTACAATTTCAGCTTCACAGTACTTTCCAGAGCCAACTGTAAACATATTTTATAAAAGACATAAATGTATGCATACAGCGAATACTGCATTACTATATTTTGTTTACTGCAAAAAAATAAGAAAAACATAAGTCCCCTGTTTAACCTTCTGTGGGAAAACTTTGCAGTGGGATTCTTTGCAACTGACACAAACCGCCACCAGAGGCACAATTAAGTCCATGGTTACAATTCAGTCATTTTCTCACGGGTGTTGGAGGAGGAGGTGTTAAGGAGGACTTTAATAAATGCTTTTATTTTCCTTGGACCAAAGAAAAGGACTTGTTGGACCATATGGTGGTTGGTCCATATCACTGGAAGTCTGTTGCAGAGGTCTGTTAAACTGGGCCACGTACTGTGCAATTTTTCTACTTTATGGACACAATTTTTTGGCTCAGTCGTTCATCTTGCATGAAGCATTTATCTCCTCCTGATGAATGGTGTGAGAATCAAACAAACATTCTGCTGATTTATAGCTCAACATAGATCTTCTTCTTCTTCTCCTTTTGTCTTTTTTTCAGGGGTTGCCACAGTGAGTCAACAATTTCCATCTCTCCCTGTCCTCTGTATCTTCTACTCTAACTCCAACTACCTCCATGTCCTCCCTCACTGCATTCATCAATCTCCTCCTCGTCTCCTACCTGGTAGCTCCATCTCTAGCATTATTGTGCACAGTAGATACGGTTGAAAAAACAAGTCAACAACAAGGAGCAGAACTGACCACGTCCGCTAAGACATTTACTGGTCCATACACCTCATTGTTGCCACTTTTTCTTTTCCCTGTCAGAGCTTGTGTGTTAGTTTGTGAAACTGTGAGTTTCCACACATCTCCTGCTAACGACTTCCTCCTCCTCCTCCTCCTCCTCTTTATTTACATCACATTGCATTACAAAAAAGCTGACAGACTCTTTTAACCAAAGTACTTCCAGCTTCAGGTGATATGTGTCGGACGTACAGCGTCAAAGGTCCAATTACACCTGATCATCAGATTTTGTAGTGTGTGAACATGATTTGTGAGCTGCAAACATTCAAGCCCTGGGATTCACTCGTACAGTGTGAGCTGCAGATGGCGCCACAATTGGACAAAAGTTGCACAGTGTATATAGCCACCTGTCTGGTGGAGAGCTGCTCAACGTCTATTTCCAGGCATATGATATTTCCCCCGATGTCATGACTGAAGCAGCAGCAGCAGCAGCAGCAGCAGTTGTCGACTTCACGCCTGATGTTTGTGCGTCTCTGCCATCTCCGGTGGATAATGATTGTTTTTGGCACTTGTGTGTGTGTTTTCATGGCCCCCAGTTGTGTGTTAGCATTACAGAGGGATGAGAACAGCGCCTCCTGTCTGTCTATGTATCAGATCAAGGCTCAGCTCGAGCTGTATGCAGAGGGTAGATGACCTGTGTTATCAGTGCTGCGGTGTCACAGCACAGAGATGTCTGTAGACGGGCCCGCAGCAGCAGCAGCAGCAGCAGCAGCAGCAGCAGCAGCAGCAGCAGCAGCAGCAGCAGCGGCAGCTGGTGCCTGGCCCCAGGATGGAGGTCTCTCCTCAAAGTCCTTGCCTCTGTATTCTACTCATCCTTCATCTCCCTCTCTCTCGTTTTTATTCAGTCTCTGTTGAACTGAAGACAGCAGAGAAGTGGAGTAGAAAGACGTAGAAGCTGAGAGACGGGTGGTGGCTACAGAGAGCATATTTCATGCCCCTGCAGATGCACCACCAAGACTCCGTCTAGGTCGTCTTGTTCTCTACTCTTATATATATATATAAGACCGGGAACCTACGGTTGTGCAGACGGGTCAGCAGAAACAGAAAAATCATTTTTTGTCGCATCCTTGAACGACGATCTCGGCCTCAGAGGTCGTTGTTTTATTTACCCTGCATTTTGTTTTATTGATTTTCTTCAGGCCATAAATTCCACTTTTGTTAAATTTATTCTAAGGCTGTGACTTTTTTTTTTATAAATGCTTCCTAGGGCTCCTCAAAGAAATTTGATTATGTAACTTTTCTTTTTGCCTACGTTGGATAATTAGCAATTTCCTGTTGTGCAGAAACATCAGCAACAACAGTGAGTGAGCAACACTGCAGTGAAAATGATGGAACTCCCTCGGCTCTATTTTCATTCACTGAAAATTCATTGAATTTTTGTTTTTGTTTTTTGATTTGACAACTTTATGTAGATGAACTTCTGAACGTTGCTGTTCCCATAAAATAACTGCATATAATTTCATACTATTTTAATTTATGGATGAAACAAATCTGTGTTCCAGCCTTTAAAGAATATTAGCTGTTAATAACATATTTGTACTAAGGCTGAAAACAAACATTAAGAAAGCAAAACCTCCAGTCCTGGTGTCAAGAACGGACTTAATGTTCCTGATTCACCATTAAATATAATATATAATATGCAGTATTACCCTACATATCAATGCAAGGGTGTCAAACATACAGCCTGTGGACCAGAACTGTCCTGCTCGGGAATTACAGCCGGTCCAAACTTCTTTGTAAGGAAACAGAAGGGAATCATGGCTTATTGTTATTTCTAAAAACATATTAAATAATGTTATGATTGCAGTGATCTGGTTCCACCTGACATCTAATTAGGTTGCATGCGGTCCATAAAAGTTTGACTACCCTGCATTAAACTGTACCGATGATAAAGTGGTTCTGAGGACTCATTCTCAGCCGAGGGAAGATGAAAAGTCTGGTGTGAGACCCACTAAGTTTCAAAACACTCCTCGTCAGCTCTTTTTAAAATTTCCCCAATAATCAAGAGCAGTTTTTAATCCAAACGTCAGCAAATCTCCGCTGGACCTCGACCGCATTCAGCAACAAATGTTCCAATAAGTTAACCAGCCGGTTACGTCACCTCAGGGATCCAGATTCCTGAAATACAACGTCTGGCAGTTTTCCTTCAGTCCGTGTGAAAACAGCAGTGTGGTCCAGAGGTGAGGTCAGCGGCAGCAGCGTTTACCCCCACGGATCAGGGAATCAAACATGGCAGGGATTAAAACGAAAGGACGAAACTAATCTGTTAGTGACGGTGTGTGTGTGAGGTCGATAAGAGTGTGTGGGGATGAAACAGGTGAGAGAAGAGATGTTCACTGTGTAATTGAGGATTTCATCTAAGGGGTGTGGGTGTAAGTGTATGTGTGTGTGTGTGTGTGTGTGTATGCAGTGGAAACTGGACAAATAAGAGATCAAAGGAGGTGCATGTCAGACATGAAAGACACAGACATCAAACACCACAGACAAGAAGAAAGGGATTTTTCGACAACTCTAACTTTTAAACAGAATTTAGAATCAACCTCAGTACCATGGAACCCTACAGGAGGTTCTACCACTGATTTCCACTCGGCAGGACCAAAGTCAAAGTGGTTCCTTGTTTCGAGAACATCTCAGTGACCTCCACGGTCACCACCGATTATCACGAGTTTGAAATTAAATTATAGTTGTATAAAATAGTGGAAATGGAATGGAAAGGGAGTCTAGGGTCTGGTAATATTTATACTGCTAATGTCCTGATTATTACAAACGATTAATAGAATGAGCTGCAATGCTGCCATCTAGTGACTTACTCTTTCAAATACAGCTGTTTTTATCCCCAAACTATTTTAGGGCACATGCCATTTGGTGAAAAAAGTTTCGGATTTTAATTTTAGGATGAAAAACTAAACGCAAATCTTACATATATGACATTGATATCATTCCGACATCCTTGTATTTTATGTTTGTTTTTTGTAATATCATTTATTTATTGGTGCATGTGAGAGACGGAACAACAATTTGTCCACCACTAGTTCTACTTCTTCTTCATCCGCCTTTTCTACCCTTCCTTCATTAGACTTTGGGTGGAGTTCTTGTCCTTGACCTTTTTTGTCTTAGTAGCCGTGCAGTTTTCCTGCCTCTCCAGATGAATTTATCTGAAAGTCTTTTTTGGTTGAAGGTTTGCAACATAAAATGGTACATGAAATGAGGTAGACGTAGACCTGTGTGGACAATGACGACAGCAGACGGTGGACAACGAGACAGGGAAGACGAATCAAATGAATCGTGAGAATAGAGTGGCAGAATGAGGTGACTGTGTTGGTCATAACACACTTCACTGCTGCCTTTATTCATCCATCACACAAAAAATATCCTGAGTGCCTTTTTAGCTCCGACACTTTTTCGAGTGATTGGACAAATGGGATGGGGACGGGGGCGCTCATGAATCCATAGGAGTGGAGTGTCCAAGTAAGTTAAGTGACCAACTGGGGAGGGAGGGAGGAGAATCAGGGGAGTATGGAGTTTGAAAGAGCAGGGACAGAAATGAGAATCTGTTTCACCCTGAAAGAGTTTGAAAGTCATTTTCTCTGCTCCACGGTTGAATTGAACCATGGAGGTAGTAAATCACCTGTGGCAGTTCATGGTTTTAGGGAGGAAACAAAGGCAAGAAATAGTTGGAGAATACGTAGAATGTGTCCTTCATGTTGACTAATCTGAAGTCCGGTCAAGGACAAAAAAGACACTCTCAGAAATCAAGGTTAGAGACGAAAGAATTATTGCCAGATCTAAAGACTCGGGGGGACAAGGATATTATTGACCAACCATTACTATGATGGTCAAATCCCCTAAATATAAATACTCACTAATTAAATGAGCTACAAAACTGCCACCTAGTGGCTTCTACTTTCATGCAGCCGTTTTTCCCCAAAAGACGTAAGATCATAAATTTGGTGAAACCCAGGCGTTTGGTTATTTTATCAGACATCCCTTCTTCTTCTTCTCTTCCTTTCAACTTGTCCCTTTTTTCAGGGGTTGCCACAGCTAATCAACAATTTCCATCACACACTGTCCTCTGTATCCCCCCCCTTCTCTAACTCCAACCACCTCCAACCATGTCCTCTCTTACTGCATCCATTATATAAAAATTCCTCTTCGTCTCCTACGTGGTCAGCTAGCTCTCTACCCTTCCCTGTCATTGATCCTACATTCAGGGTTCCTTCATCCACCTTCAACCCTGTAGGTTAACAGCTCCATTGGCGGTCGTTGTTAACCCGGCCCTAAACGATCCGGTATGGAAATCTTTTTTGTTGTCTCGCATGTTTAATTTGGCGAAAGTTTTACACCAGATGCCCTTCCTGACGCAACCCTGACCACTTATTCAAACTTGGGACCTGCACAAAAAAAAAACAAAACACTGGTTGGTGCCCCCTAGTGGCTGGTTTTTATCAGCCATCCCTAGTTATATATCATTTTTGGACAAATACTGGTGGAATCAGTTCACCAGGGGGCGAATCAGGCTGTCAGGGGACCTTAAAATGTGGTTACATTTTTTTATGATTTTGATTCAGTTTGACTTTCTCTTTGTTCATAATGGGGTAAGAGCATTGCATCACTTATTGAATGGAGAAAAAAAATCTAAAAGTGCTAAAAGATAAAAACTCCCATCAGGTAGAATGAAGAGTGATGATGAAATAAGGCAACCCTGACGTTATTACACCGCTTTCTCTCTTTGAAAGGTTTTTAAACTCGGTTTTATCGCAGCAGTATTTTATATTTTTAAGTTGTAGAAAGTGACTAATTGCAGTAAGAAGGGAAATAATCGATTTCTACCTTTGTTGGTGTCTGATTTGTATCTCATTAGGCCTGATTTATTTTTCTGTGTTGTGGCTCTTGATGAATCCATTCAAGAGAACCTCCTCAACCGCCTTCACACACAGCTACACACTTCATTTGCACAGCATTAGCATTCAATCACCACTGCGTTGATTAATAAGCATTTTAATTAAAGCTATTTACCTGCATGGAAGTTGCAGAAAAGAGGCGGTCTGCACCGAGTGACACTGACCACCAGGAGTGACTGAACGAACAAGGGTTTCTAATTGGTTTTAAGGGATATTTACAGACTGGCCTCAGGTTCTGTGGATGATGAGATTGAGATTGAGTCACCGTCAGGATCCAGATCCAGGTTTACCAGAATGACTGTAAAGTCAATCCTTCTAAATGGAGGCTCGGTTGTTGTTGGAAGCCATGAAACACATTGACAATAACAGCAGATGTAGCAAATCATTGATTTTTTTTCAAAGAGTTGTCCATGTTGCAGCAACCCATATAAATAAGTTCAATTTTGCCACTAGATGGCGGCAGACATGGAATGTACCAAACTTTTTTTTTGCAGTTTTTACAATGCTTGATTCTATGTGCAACTAAACGGAAATGTTCAACTTCATTGATATTCAACTGATATTATACCAGGAACTAGAGAAGTCCAGTTACATTGGCCAATATATATTGACCAACGACATTGCTCACTTTAATAACACAGTTATATAATATATCTTTAAGCATCATTATTGGTTTTTCTGAACACTTAAAACCACAGAACACAGTGCTTGGGTTTTGCCAAAGTGTTGGGGAAAAACAGGTGTATGTGAAAGGGAAAGCCACTAGATGGCAGCATTGCAGCTCATTTAATTATATGTTACATAATAAAGGCATTGTGTTGCGAACACCTGTACTGGCACCTATCCTAACAATTCCGTAGTGTAGCGGGTAGCATGCTTGCCTCTAAAACAGAGAATCCTAGGTTCAACTCCCAGAGGAACCACAGGATTGGACAGCAGTGCTGACATGCAATGCTGTTAAAACAACGATTTCTCAAAAGTTGTGATCATTAAAATCTTTCCTTTCTATTATGGGGGCATAGCAGATAATAATAAAGAAACTTTGCTTTATCACCTCAATGAGCAGGGGGACATTTACCTTCCTCAACCACCACTGCTCCACCATAACAATATCGAAACTTTTTTTTTTACATATCGAAAGAAAAACATCAGTTTTTGGGCGGTAGCGGTTTATATTATATATTGTCTCAGAGTTAATTTCGACATTCCTTCCTTTGTCTCAGCTCCATCCCAGTTTTATTTGCCATCTCCTCCAGCCTGCAGCAGCAGCAGCAGCAGCAGCAGCAGCAGCTCGTCATATTCCAGTTCATAAATCTTTAACCAGGCCTGAGGTTGTTCTCTCATTAGTGATGGGTTCTCTATTAAAACAGTGAATAATGAAGGTGTGTTCTAATGTGAGATCAGAGTCGGAGATAATGTGCCGACACGGCGTTACTGCTGAGAGTATAAAACACCAGTGTAACAAGTTTATCACCTGGTGGCCGATTGGTGGGCCTCATGCTGCCTCCCAAACCATCAAACTAATGCACACACTGCTGCCATGCTGTACGGAAATTATAGGCTGGCCAGGAGCCAGTGTGGGCTGCAACCCACACACACACACACACTTAAAAGACCTGCAAAAAACCAGCCATTTAGTCACCAGGCTTTAATTTAGGCAGAATAATACCTCACGCTGAGTGGGAGATGTTTGCTTTGTGGCTGCGTCGCATTCACACGGCATAAATTAGCCCTTTGAAGCCGGAGCTGGAGAGTGGGCAAGTTTTAGGAGCAGCCATCAGCGGAGATTAGATGATCCTCCCGGTCTGCAGGTGCGCACTCATTCAAAAAACATGAAGCTCCTGCTCTAGGGCTCACATCCATCTCTGATTCATCCCCAGCCACCGTGCAGCGCTGCATCACACTGCACCACCGGGGCACAGTTGGCTGAACCGCTCTCACTCCAGAGTTGACAGTCAGTCAGAGAAGTACTTTCTGCAGCACGGCAAATACTCTATTCTGAAAAAACGTATTAGAGCCCAGGGCTGAGGAGATATTGGTAAAGTGACCAGGCTGAAGTGATGGGCAGACTAAGAAAAATCTCAATATTTATGTATTTATATACTATAAACTCAATTCATGTTATATACAGGGCTTTAAACCAGTTCAAGGACTGAAAACAAAATCCTAAAACATAAACTTTGGTTCCATAACAGGAAATCACATTTAAAAATAATGGTAACAAGTTCATAGCAGCTTTATTTGGTTCTTCAAAAATCCCGTGTAGGTTTCTGGTTTTGGGTTCCACCATAATGGTGATGTTCCTGAACAAAAAATATTGTTCCTTGAGCTTTTCAGAAGACAAATTACTTTAATTGTAGCCAAGGATTTTTACAGAATTAAATTAATTTAGTATCTACTGACATCTATTATTTGTTGCTAAGTGTTTCTGAAAAAAGCAAATACTAGATACGTAAATGTTGTATATTATGTGCTCACTACAATATACACACTGTGGACGAGGAACTTAATCTGTTGCCACAGCGTTAACTACAAACAACTACTTTTGTTTACGTGAATCCAACCAGAAGGTTCCAGGAAAATTGTAACAGCAACATATAGAGAAGTTGCCATCACTTTGGCTCAGAGGCAATGCCTCTGTGGTGTGACACCCCTCGGTTCACCTCAACTGCAAGTTGAAATCCTGGTTAGGGCGGTTGATAAGTTCACCCTGGACCGGGGAACCTTCCTCCAGGTGGTGTGTTTTGATGCTTCGGCGAACGTTGAGATGTACACTGTTTAGCGTCACGACGCGCTTT
>JAFBJS010002801.1:333789-348803 GCA_016785265.1 Paraplagusia blochii | reverse complement strand
AAACTACTTTTGTTTACGTGAAACCAACCAGAACCTGGCGAAGGTTCCAGGAAAATTGTAACAGCAACATATTTACAAGTTGTCATCACTTTGGCTCAGAGGCAATGCTTCTGTGGTGTGACACCCCACGGTTCACCTCAACTGCAAGTTGAAATCCTGGTTAGGGCGGTTGATAAGTTCACCCTGGACCGGAGAACCTTCCTCCAGGTGGTGAGTCCACTGGAAGGAGCAACCACCCAAAATGGGCGGTTGCTCCTTCCAGTGGACTCACCACCTGGAGGAAGGTTCCTAAGGGTCCGGTCCAGTGTGAACCCTGGACTTCCACTTATCAATTTTTTTGCTCACTCATTCACTTTGCAGCAGTCACAGATAAACAGTGTTTATATTTGTCACGAAACCATCCGCCGTCAAGTGTTTCTCATCTGAATTCCTTCGGCAGAAAAGACGTCTGATGCGTTAAATTAGACACCGGGGAGCTATTGACAGAGTCTGCCTCTCTTTCTCTCCCCCCTCCTTACCCTCTATCTGGCTCTCCATCTCTACTTCATCATTTCAGAGTCCCCACCCTCACCTCCACCCCTCCATGAGTCTGAAAGCCAAACACTTCTTGTTAGGTCCACCAGCTCCTTTATTACCT
This sequence comes from Paraplagusia blochii, assembly GCA_016785265.1. Lineage (NCBI taxonomy): Eukaryota > Metazoa > Chordata > Actinopteri > Pleuronectiformes > Cynoglossidae > Paraplagusia > Paraplagusia blochii. The sequence continues at coordinate 348,166 of JAFBJS010002801.1, read as the reverse complement.
CAGGCCTGCCACACGCTGGAAGATATAAAACTTAACCGCTTTTTAAAACCTGGGAGACTACAGGCGGTTGGAACAGATTTTTTTAAATTTTGCTTTTGAGGAAGCACAGGCGCTAGAGCGCTCCCTGGGAAGAGTGACGGTGCTGGGGGTCTCATCTTTGAGCCCAGAGAACAAAGAACTAGAATCTGATCTTTGCAGCAATGTGACAAACATTTATCTTTACGCTGTCACTAAATGTCCAAACGACAGACACAGAACCTGATTGTCCTCAGTGTAAGGCACCGTGGGCCCATGCTCAGGGCACCTCAGCGGTAGGGGGATTCGAACCGGGGGCATTGAGAACCCAAATCCACTCCCTTAGCCACTAGGCCACCAACTGCGCTAACATAAATAAACATAAACATAAAAAAAACAAAAAGAAAGAGATATAGTTCAACTTACAAGGATGTGCGATTACACTTTATTGTAGTACAGCGGAACAAAAAGATATTCCCCAGGGACAGCATCGCACCCCCCCCCAGGGGGACCCGCCCCACTATTTGAGAAGCAACAAAAAACATGCATTATTAATATAACTAATTCTGACAGTATATAAGGTCTACATACTGGTGGGCCGACTGTAGCACACATTAAATTTGATCTCGTGACCCAAATATAATCCCACTGCAGGCCAGATTTGGCCCCCAGGCCAGAGTTTGACACCTGTGGTTATAGTAATCAGGCTAAAAGAAAAAGCAGAAAATCCTTCTCCTCTTCTGCCTGGTCCACAAACCACTCCCAGGTTTCCGAGGTTGAATGACTGAATATAAAACAAGTTTCTCCCAGTATAGAAGCCGTTGCCTTCTTCAACAGAGGTCACAGCAGCTCATGAGAATTTTAAAGGATTTCACTGAATCACTGAGCGCTGCTCGCTGCAGACGCTGTGCCCGCCTTTGTACCCGCCCCCGGCTGTGACACGTCCTGTTTTGGATGCGAGGCCACAGTTTCAGCTGCTGACTTTGGTGTTAATAAAAACTTCACCTCAATGAACTGAAGCCAACGTCTCCTTGACCGTTTCCCTGGGATGTCACCCACTATAGTACAGTCTGTCCTTTCCTCCATAGTTAATGTTGGATGATGGGAACAAGCTGCTGCTGCTGCTGCTGAGGCTGTTGGACTTGTTCCCTCTCTATGCAAATTCCCTTCTGGTGTGATCTTATTTGTCAAACTCTAAAGTTTCCGGAAAAACAAAGTTAACTTAGTGCATTTAAAAAAAAACAAAGTGGTGACAGTGTTGAACCCTGAATGCACTGAAAAGTTTTGATTTAAAATACAAATTAACTGTAATTTCAGTACATGCCATTAGATGGGGACAGACGTCAAATGTACCAAGTTATTCTTGAAATTTTAGGGTTCATACGATAATATAGTTTGCCCTGTGTAGGAGTAAAAGATGCTGAGGTTTTCTTTAGGAGAGACAAGGATGGACAGGATCAGGAATGAGGTGATTAGAGGGACAACACAGACAGGAAGGTTTGGGGAAAAAACTAGAGAAGACAGATTAAGATGGTTTGGACATGTTCAGAGGAGGGACAGTGGATACATTGGTAGAAGAATGATCCTAGAGACAGAGCTACCAGGTAGGAGACAAAGAGGAGATTGAGGGAGGACATGGAGGTGGTTGGAGTCAGAGTTGAGGATACAGAGGACAGGGGGAGACTGAATTTTTTTTGCCAAATCTATGGCATTGCTCATTTTCAGGGCAAATAGCTGTCTATACAGACACAAAACATCATTTTGGCATTTTTTTCTACTTTTGTTTGTCCAGAAATAAAGATATTCCATTAACTAAGAGTTAGTGTTAGATAAACCCAAGGAACAGCCAACGGTGAAATTCAAGTTTCTGCTCGTCTGGTAAAAGCAGAACACTGACGCCCTGTAAAGTCAAGCAGAAGGCGGTGTTTTGGATTTTTTTTCCAGTGCCGGCTGGATTTACAGACTATTGAATTTACTATTTATAAAGTGTGGGCAGCTTTGTTAGAAGACACCCAGAGAAAGTGCTGTTCTGCAGAGGACACGGACCTTTGTGCTGAAATTGAAATAATTAGACTTGGTTTTAACTAAATGAATGGAATAAGTTTAAGAAGTTTGTAAGAAAATTGACTAAAACACAATGTGAATAAACTGTATGGATGAAAGAAAGTGTGTGTGTGTGTGTGTGTGTGAGGGGGGAGACCCTTTTTTAATGCATCATGGAAACATTCTTCAGCCACTCCTGCAGCTGGACCATTTTTCTGAGGATTGAAGTGATTTTTTGGCAGGAGACCCAGACTCATCTAATTATAGTCCTGCTGACAGGACAGGACCAGAACCTGACAGAGGCTGGAGTAGGGGGCGGGGGGGCGAGGATCAAATAACCTACTTGACACTGTCTGCTTTTTGTCAGTGTCAGTTTTTTTCTTAACAAACCATCCATTAAGAGTCTAAAGTAACACTGATCAACTTCTTCCACTCACAGCATCCATTCACCGTGCAAGTAAATCACAAGTATTTGTTTTCTCCTCTGTGTCTACGTTTGTGTATGTACAGTGTGGCAGGACGATGGGAAAAAAATTGGAATTAAATCTGCAGGATTTCAAACATTTTTGATTTCCACTGTCATTATTACAATGGAGCAGTGAGGCCTTGGATCCTGACATAAGTGCACTCTGGATGTTGTAGAACAAAAAAAAAAGAACTTAAAGTCTCTTCTTTCACAGAACACGTGTGGAACATATGCAAGAAGGACCAGAGATGATCGTCAGGCTTTGATGCTGATGTCAATGGTGACTGTGTGAAATCATAATTAACTGAAGGATGCTATAAAAGAAAAAAAAACTCTTATTCTACTTATACACAGAGTGTTTCCATGACAACAGGGTTTAGTGAAGCTATGATGGCTTCTTTTGAATAATATTTGTCGTCTTTTCTCCTGAGTTTATCGTCGTAAACTGTTCTGGGTTTGAGTTTTAAGATGTTTGGCAATGACCTTTGAAAGGACGAATGTCCACCTAAGTTCAGACCTCTGGACTTTAGACATACATTTTGTCAGAATGTCTGGGGTGACCACATGACGGCAGAAGGTGTTGGTGGTCTTGCCTTGCAGCCAAAATGTGAATGGTGTGCTGGTTTGATTCCCGGTCTTACGGGTTTTGTTGAGTTAATACTCAACAAAACACTGGCTTGTGCCCCCTAGTGGCTGGTTTTTCTTTCCTTATTTAGATTAGTATATACAGTATGTAATTCCAGACTGCAGTGGTTACTATTTCTACTATGGAGTCAGAGTCCTGGGTTTGAGTCCCAGAGGAACCACATTACCTAACGGCACCTCCTGTGCAGCATCTGACACTGTATAATTCACCATTAAGGCAGAATTAATGGACCCAATAACAATAATCATTTTATTATGATAATATTATTGCATATGTGGCTCAAATCAATGCCATAAAGAGAACGGTAGAATCCACAAGGACACAATTGTAAAGTTTCAATTATTTACACTCATTTCATCTGCATCGTTAAGTAAAAACCTACACTGTTGAAAGTTTAAAGACGGTCTTTTAACGTTAACTGCTGGAGATTCTGTTTGGATTTTGTTACATTCTTGTCGTCGTTTATCTGCACCATCCTAACAGAGGATTAGAGGTCTGTAATTGATGACAGATGAAAAGAAACGTCATGGAGAGAGACTGGAACTAGGGTTTTATGCCATTGTCAAGTGTTGCTCCTCATAATAAAGTGCTGTGAAAGAGAAAGAGAGCGAGCCAGGACACAAAAGAAAGGGTGTAGGCGAGAAGGTAGCAGCGGGAGGCTGGGGGTGGTTAAAATGGGCACCTGTAAGAGTCGAAACAACCAGCATCAAACCCCCGACAAAAGGCATAAATCAGCGGGGAAATTGACTGGAGGGGGTGGAGACCACATTTCAGATGTGACACCAGACATGAGGCAAAGTGGGAAGAAGTAGAGACGCGTGGGGGTCGCACTAATCTCACTAGAATCTTTCATCTTCCTTCAAGGTTCTTGTCATGATTGGAGGTAAATGTTGGAACTGGGAAATAATCAGGGGAAGATTAAAAAGGAGACTGAGTGGTGAGGGTAGTGGGCGACGTACATCGCAGGAAGATGTTTGGGGGGTAGGGGGGGCAACACCTGCCAGAAACAGATGTTTACTCTGTTGTATTTCGCTGATGCCGTGGTTTCCTGTATTACCTGGAGGAATCTAATAGATACGGAGGCTTGTTTACCAGATTTCAGCCTCCAAGGCTGTTTGGCAAAGTCTGTCTTATTGACAGCAGCAGATAAGATGGGTAATTTAGGTCTCTGACGAGAACAACAATCATGGAGTCACGTGGATGTAGCGCCACCATATGTCATATCTGATAGTGGTGGTACAGGCTGGTGCAACGCTGAGTAATGAAAATGTGTTTTTATGGCCATCACACGTGGACATCCATGTTCAAAGACTCTGGGTTGACTATATGTAACACATCAATTTTTCTACTAAATCTATGTCCTTTACAGTACAGTTCGGTACAGCATGTATCCTACACGTGTACTGCATGTTGACATGGTTGAATTTCACCGTCTTGTCTGATTAGTGAACATTTCTACAACAGCCTTGACAGAAAGCGTGACTAAAAATAATGGCAACAAAACGCTGCCATCTGCTGTGCAAAACCAGAGAATTGAAGAATAAGATTGTTTTGGCTGCAGAGCTAAACAACAGCTCATTCCTGGCTCTGGAGGACAATTGTTCGGCTATTACCCACAGTAATTTACTGCCTAGCATGACTGCAAAATTACTCTGGAACAATGCAGGAATACAGAAACGATAATGTTGCCTTTCTCTCACCAGAACCAATGTAAACCCTCTTGTTTTTACACTTTTGAAGCCGGTTGTAATTTTAGGTTTGAGTAAGAAGAATTTGAAGAGCTGTAAATCTGGACTTGACATCTCATCTCCTCGTCTCTGCTGTGTCATAACTGAAAACCAGAAAATTCTGTTATTTCTCCGCCTAGTGACCAGTGTTGGGATTAACACGTTACTTGTTACGCCGTTACGTAACGAAACTACTTTTCTAGGTAACTAATAATGTAACAAGTTACCAGTCGCATTCAGTAACGCCGTTATTGTTACTGTGGTGTAAAGGGGCTCGTTACTCGTTACTATGTGTGGTCCAAACGGACGGTTTCTCCTGTCCACGGAGAGAGGACTGTGTGTCACTGGAGCCTGACAGTCATGAGTGAAAGACGGCCGTCCACACTAACTGAACCATTGTGTTGAAAAGTATCGAAGATTGGTCGACATAGGTTAATGTTTCAGGCTAAGCCAATCAGAAAGAGACCTGGGCGGGTTTTCTTGCCTTATAGGGAAATAAACAGTCTCACACGCACACCCAAGTGGCAAGTTGAGGTTACAATAAAGATGCCTGTCAACATGTCTAAACATCTATTTTGTTTACATTGTACCACTACATTTTATTATGATAGTTGCTACAGAACATACGTTATTAGTTACTTTTATAATTTAGTAGCTAGTAACGTAATTAGTTACTTTTCCAGAGCAGTAACTAGTAAAGAAATAAGTTACGTTTTTAAAATAACTTGCCCACACTGCTAGTGACTAAACACAAAGAACAAGAAATGTCAGACACAAACTTGTCTAGCAGACAGTCAGAACATTTTAACGATATCCGCTACGCCAAGTTTGTTCAAACAGCTGATTTGGGTGAACATTCGTCTCCACAGAAGCCTCATTCACATTCAGACTAAACCAAGAGGAAAGACACAAAGTAAAATCATCAAAACTATTCTCAGTCACTGCATCCGGAAAGACACACAATCGAATCAACAACTGCGGAGTAGAACCAACATCAGCCACTGTTGCTTCTAATGGATCCACAGATCACAGTCTGTTGCCTCCAGCTCAGTTGGCAGTGACAGGGCTCAGCAAATACCTCATGGCATTTGGAAGAATTTTATAGCACAACCGCCTGGTGGATAACGTTTCTCAAGGCGCAAAGCTGTTATTTATCCAGAAAAAGAAGGGGAAGAAAATGAAGGAAATGTGAGAAGCGAGGATCGGGTTAAACCAGAGACAGCGTTGAAGTAAAATACGTTTATTGAAATTCTCTATGTTCTCGGGGGATCATGGTCGTAAAAAACGGCACGTCACTGCTCATTTAGACTGAAGGTCGTTCTAAATGTTGCGATAAGCAATTTATGTCAAGAGGTCAGAAATGTTGAAAAGCACTGCTTTAACCCAGCACCAGGCCACATCTGCCACATTGTATCTTCATCTGTTTCAGCTGGTATCTGAAACCAAGTGTTTGGACAAGATTGGCATCAGCAGAAGCTTAATATTCAATATCACTACTTATAAATTTAAGTCACATCCCACCCAAACACCTGGTGGTTCAACCATTCTTAACCAGAAACCCCACGGAAATTTACATTTATTTCAATATACAGTATTTGGCACAAGACCCAAGACGAGGCTTCACACTGATTAAAATTTTACATTTATCTGAGTAACTGAGGTGTTAATAATACTTCATTTTATTGATGTTTTCACAAGGTTTGTTGGTGTGACGAGCCCTGCAGCAGCGCAGGCAATATTCATGTACGCTAACCCCCCACGTCGCAAGCCTGGGGCATTTGTTTGCTTTTAATTTTGTCAGTCAATACCTGCTCCTAAAAGGTAGAAACTGCCACAGCAGGAACTGATGCTGTTTGTTATCAGGCGTTTCAGGCTGTGGAGCAGCAAATGTTGAGAGCTGTTATCATCCAAAAAGCTTGACTGTGAGGTTTTTTTTTTTTTGTTATTTTGGCAGAAGTGTTCGGAGTAAAAACGGTATCTCACTTTCAAGGTTGTGACAGTGTAATAACTATCATGTCCTGAAGGAGAAATCCGAGACGGTGAAGGTGAAGAATGTGAGGACGGGAGGCGGTCGGTGACAGTTCAAAGTCGCACAAGTAGGACTGAAATCGATGCACTGGAAATGTCACCGAGCAGCAGAGAGAAGCAGCGCATACAAAACCCAGACGGAATGGAACGCACAGGTGTTGGGGCAGCACCTCCACGGGCGGAGGAATGTGTTTACATCTACAAGTGATGCTCCTGTCTCACAGGTTATGGGTTGGGTGTGTGTGTGTGTGTCTGTGTGAGTCTGCTAGAGAGTGTGTTTGTTTGTGCTGTATTCTCCTCATGCTCACTCTGTTCCTGTAGCATACCAAACAACCGCCGCCTGCATTAGCGGTGAAACGCCCGCGGAGGGTCACATTGCTTAATTAATTGACTTTAAGAGCAGGATAATAATGTTCATGATATTCTAGGGGAATAGAAAACCACGCCTGTCTATTGTAAAAACTTGTGCCTCAGGGAATGCAGTTTTCTCTCTAGCGCCACCCTTCTTCCAGGACTTGGAACAGGTTCAAGGAATGAAAACCAGACACTTTCAACAATTTGCTTAAAACATAAACGAAACCAGAAACATAGTTTTTTCCTTGTTCTGGAATAGAAACCCTTAGCGAAAAAACAGTTACTACTGGTACTATTTACTATTTAAAAATGTCTGTGTAGTCTACAATCATTATTTGAACAACAAAATAAACCAAATACATTTAAATACGCATTTCTGTTACAGAACAATATTTTATGTTTCCGATCCTTAACTCGGTTTTAAGCCCTACCCTCTTCCGCTCAAGATGAATAATTTCTCTGTGGACATTTTTAGCTTGCTTGCAGACAACAAGTCAACACTGCCCTCTGTTGAAAGTCTGACGGTACAGCAGACAGTTAAATATAAACAAATGTAAACAAACTGTTGGTTGTTGTCACTTCCTGTACTTCAGCTGAGTCTATATGTTAAACTGTAACTCTTGTCAATGTATGTTGCTTTGGTTGATTGTCAAAATTGATAATGGAACATATTTATTATGCTAATATCAATTGGCCAGGTTTTTTGGACATTCCTACTCAAAACTGATACAACTGAGGCAGAGAGGAACAAGTCATTTTATTACAATCAGGACGATAGAGCTTCAAAATAAACTAAATAAAACTGAAGGTATCTAATAAAAAATGCTGTCCTGGACCTGTGTTTCCTGTTGCCGTAACAACCCTGCCTCTGTTAGCGGCTGCCATGGCAATCACCAAAAATAGAGAAGTGGAGAGAAGAGAAATAATCATTTGATTTCAGCTCCAACAGTTTGTCTCCAGACTTTTGTTCCATTGACAACATCACTTGAATAAAAACTTTGGACTTTTTCTCAGAGTCACTGAAGAGATGGAGATTTTTCTGAGGAGCAGTTTGCTTCTGCTGAGAGGCTTCATCAGTTTTAACAGATGAGAGATGTGGTTTTCAAATTAAGGAACTACTTAACTGCTGGGTCTGTTTTGTACTGTAACCTCGAGAGGGTTGAGTTTTGTCTTTGCTCAACTCCAAGTCAAATTCAGAAGACAATCCAAGTCAACAGTGACGAGCCTCTAATAAGAAACACATAATGAAAAACATTAAAAAGCAGTCATATATGATTTATGGGGGGAACCACGTCACCTTTGTAGTGGAGGGTTTGATATTAAAAAATGGTAATGTAATTTTTGCTGGCATTTCTAGCCAATGAGCAGGTTCTCTCAGCCTGTAGAACATGATTTATAGGTTGGCCAGTTAACGCTTCATTTATACCTGTACGCTGTGACATTTTACTTTCACGTGGAAACAGTGTATTGTTGTACAGTAAACAGAAAAGACTGATATTCTATGATGAGTGATTCGTCCTTCAAATACTACAGGTGAAGCTTGGAGAAGGACTTACAGTTTTATTTAAACTCCACCTCCTGAACACTGTGGCCAATGGATGTCCAATATTATTGGTCCACCGTATTATCGGCCCGATAGCAGCAAAATTATTGATATCGGAAGGAATCATGTTTGGTTTATTCTACCCATTGAAAAAAACAGCCAATGCTACAACAATGCTGAATGCTACAGTTAAAATCCTTGGATTTTAACACTTTATTGCGCTTTTTACGCAGCGAAGTAAAGCTAAGCCACACGGAACACCGCGGAAACAACAACGCAGCTGAAAGAGAAAAGTTAGACACAAAAAATGGCCAAGAGCAAAAGCAATCCGACAATAGTCATGGAGTGGATCGTCCCGGAGAACCAGCCGTTCTCTCCCGTTCAAGACGCTGGATTCGCTAAACACGAAGAGTTTCTCGAGCCAGGCTATGTCTGGCATAATTGATATTTCAGGGGAATTGTAATTCAATAATTCAGGGGAATCATGCATTATATCGGTATCGGTTAATATCGTTATCGGTAATTATGTGTGTGGACAATATCGGCAATATCAGATATCGGCAAAAGTTAGTATCGAACATCTCTACCATTAAACAAGTATCCTGGCTAGTGATGTCCTATTTTAACTTTCTGCAGTTGTCTGATATTATCCAAACAAGAGAATTCTATATAACAATCCTAATCTAAAATGGCTCCTGAGAAGCAGGATGAAGTAAATACTAATTTGTTCCGTTCCTCCACTCTCTCTTTCTGTTTCTCCACAGGTCTTTTGTCAAACTGCAGCCCAGGCTCCAGGCTTCAGGCACAGATACGTCCTCCCAGATTTCCCTGATGGACTCAGACAAGTGGTTTAACTAGAGTGTGTGCAGGTTTGAATGCTCTGTCCAAGGATTACAGCTGAGCAGCATTCATCTAGGTCCCAGGGAACTTCCACTAGCGGCCAATAGGTGTCCCCGAACACAATCACTGACAAATACAGCTGTGGAACACAATTAGATTAGAGCCACTGGCAGGGAACGTGTGGTCCACCTCAACTTCAAACCCTTTATCACAGATGACGGGCACCCACTGGGCCACAGGACAGATGCTGCCCCCCGTCATCCTCCACGCTTTCATCTATTGTTCTGTTTAATCCGGGCTGGAGAGAAGATGAGATTTGGGATTGATTGGTTCTGTCTGTTTTTCTTTTCAACGCCACATCCTCCTCAAATCAATCCGTCCAACAGTTTCTGCTGTGCAGCCCACAGTCCAGATAAATCCGCTACATAAAAAGGTTTTCATGGTCAACATCTGTCACCCTGAAGATTATATGAGAAGATCGACTATAATCATTGGACATTTTCATGACATCGTGTACACTTGTTGAAGCTAAAGAGTGGAAACTGCATCATCTTGAACCCCACTCTTCAGATTAACATTTCATCACTCGTGGAAAGATGCTTTTGGTTTTATCTTAACTTTGAAACTTGGTGTTTGAAGAAAGTGCAGGAATAAAAAACTCCGGCAGGAAAAGCACACGCACAGACAATGGACTAAAAAGAGATTTTATAAAAAGACGCAACAGGGTTGAGACGGCAGTGAAGCGGGAGACGAGAAGCTGTGAGAAGGAAGAAAGCACAAGTTAAGAAGAAAGCAGGAGCAGAGGTATCTTTTTACCGAGGATGGCTCCAGACGTGATGGAACACCTTTCTGGTCCGACCTCCTCCTCCTCCTCCTCCTCCTCCTCCTTTCTAGTTCTGCTCCTCCCCCTCCTCCTCCCCTCTGTGCTCCCTCTTTCTGCTCTTCTCTCGTAGTCTGGCAGCGCTCTGTTGTTACGTCGCTTCAGTGTAACGACAGAGTGAGGGAGGGAGAGAAGGCAGAGTCCAAGAACGAGGCTGAGCATTCACTCTGCTGCTGCTGCTGCTGCGTTCATCCACCAACACTGGACGATCAGGGACAAAGAGACAGAAGGGACAAGAGAGGAGAGAGTGCGTGTCAGAAAGTCGGAAAGTTTGACCAATGAAAGAGCGATGGAAAAGCTGGAGTCAGTGCTGGAGGCAGAAGGAGAGATCGCTTGGCTTTAAAAGCACCGGGCTTTGGGAGCAGAGCGGCTTCAGCTGAATGTGACTCAGCTCAGACTCCGGTGTGAAAGTGTGAGTGGAGACAGACGCGTGTGTGTGAGAGACAAGGACAAAAAAGACTGTTGAGGAAGAGAAAAAAAAGAGAGAGAGAGAGAAGAGGCAAAGGCAGCAGGAGACGTTGAGGACCGTGAGTCAAATCCACCCTGACACCATGTCTTCAGCCGTTGGGAGTGTGTGTCTGTCTTCATGGCTGTTTGTGTCTAAGTGATCTTGAAGTTCTCGGTGATAGTCCAGAGGTCAGACACATCAAGCTGAACAAGTCCTGGGGGTCGTATCTTGGAGGTGAAGGAGGAGGTGGTGGTGGTGGTGGTCGTGGGCTCGGGACAGTGGCAGGCCCAGGGGTGGGAGCATGGCCATGGGGGGGCCGCATCCCGTCCTCCAATCTGAACAGGGACAGGCGATGGGGCTGGGGGTCCTGGGGAAGCGGCCCACCCAGAGGAGGACCCAGAATCTCAGAGCTTAAGCCCTGGCTGGGCGCAGGGTTGGCTGGGGCACCACTAGGTGGCGGTAGCACCAGTGGTGGAGGGGGCAGCGGAGGCCAAGAGAAGGGAGGCAGAGTGAGATGTTCCCGCAGAATGTGGGTTTTTCTGGTCTCACTGGTCCTCCTGTTCTTAACCTCCCTCCTCTACTCCGTCTCACTGCGCGGGGGGGTCAGTTTCAACTACCTGGAGCCTCCGGGGTGGGAGGAGTCGAGGCGAGTGAAGCTGGTGCCAAACTACGCAGGTGCCCACCATCTGTCGCCACCTGACACTCCCCAGCAGAAGACCTGTGCCTGTGCCCGCTGCGTGGGAGACCCCGGGGTCTCAGAGTGGTTTGACGAGAACTACGACCCGGACATCTCACCTGTGTGGACCAGGGACAACATCCAGCTGCCCCCGGACGTCTACTACTGGTGGGTGGTAAGTAACAACACTTTCATTTTTACTGCGTCAGATTCTGCGGCAACTGTTTCATCATAAATGTTGTTGTACCAGAGGAAGTCAACAAGTGTTGGTCACTCCTGCGGGTACTTGGACTTAGAGAGACCAGTCAGAGCTGATCTTAGTCTCTGTCTCCAACAGCATTTCAAGACACCCTCCAGAAAAATAGTAGCATCAAAAACACTTTAAATTTAAGGTCCTTATATAAAGAAAACCCAGAGTGTCCATGTTGCCATGTTCCTATTGGACGGTCCAGCTGTCAGTTCTGTTGACATTCCATTCCAGTGTTGTATTGTGTCCACAGTGGTTATTCAAGAGTGCAGGTTGTGGGCAGTGACTACGGTGCAGCTCTAAAATAACCAAAAAGTGCAAACACAGACCAACAGCTGCCAAGTCATCAGGTCACACAGCAACACAGAGATGAGGAGCAGGAGAGGAGAGGGGGGAGACGGAGGAGGGGGGAGACAGGGAGAGTAAGAAAGAATAGAGAGAAGATGAATGGACACAACAGGGAGAACAGATATTGGATTCTGAATGAAACTGGACACAGACAAAGAAAGACCGGGAAGGAGGAGGGAGGAAGGTGGAAGACTTATAGACCTTAAAGATTCTGTTCTTGTAGAAAACATTGGCTGATGTTGATGGGTTCAATTCATCTGTTCCCAAACTCAGACTCTTCAGGATTAACTGATTCTAGACCAGTGGTTTTGGATTGTCTGGAGTTAATGTCCTTTCAGGTCATTTTTACACAGTGGTGGGCCATCAAGGCCAGCAAAGCCTTCTCTGCTGGCCTAAGCATACTTAGAAAAACACATTTATTTATAAATACTTTTAAATAAAATTGTATTATTATGTATTTTTTATTAATATAAGAATAGTATTGTCGTTGAAAAGTTGGATAAAAAACTTGTTATCCAATCATATTTCAGCTAGCTAGTGTTGTCAGGTTCCATGAAATCTGCCAGAGCCTTTAGAATAGAAAGTGTTTACAGGGCTTAGACCAATCATCTCGCCAGATTGCGACACTAGGGCCATCTAGCTGGCCCTACGTGAAGGCACTTTGACTACCAGTGGGCAAATTTGCCGGTTCTTAGGATTTTTTTTCTAGTTGGGACAAAATGTTACCGGCACAGTTAACTGTCAAAAATACTAACAATAGTTGATGACATCACTGAAGGTCTATGGTTGAAATGCACGTCCCGCCACTGCTTTGACATTTGCATAATGAAGATCCATTTACATCCAGAGTGAGAGCAGGAGAAGAAGAGAAGAAGAAGCTTCAAGCTTTAATAGATTTGACTTTCAAACATCTTTACACAAACAAAAGAAATGCAAAAAATTTTTACGCAGACCAGCCCTAGTCCTGGTCCAGGTCCTTGTTTTACCTCAGCCCAATAACAATATTAAGTGTGTTAACAGTTAATTTAGTTAAAAAATAACAACAAACTAGATGGAGTAGAATCTTTACAGGTGTTTTCATCAGGCCAAATACTTTCTGTGATCCTCTGAAAATGACTTAGGGGAATTGATTTTTTTCTCCAGTTCTCAAGGTTATTTTGTCAGAGTTCCTTTATTGCAGCTTTCTCTCCGTCTCTCCCTATAAATGTCTTTTCAAGGTTCTGCTTTATAAAATCTGCACGACTAAAAGCAGCTGAAGTGTTTTGGAGAATTTAATAATATTTTTGTTAGAGAAGTTCAAGAGCTGTTTTTTTTTTTGCAGACTTTCAGAATCAACGTTTGACTCTTGGTTGGGGTGAGGTTGGACAGTGAGGTTTGGTTTTTAACCTTGAGTGCTTGTGTCCTGGTTGACAGTGAGAGGTTGTGGGTTAAGTGCTGCACAGTCACTTATTTGCATTCTTTCTGGCTTCAGTGGATGAAAAGAAGAGGAAACAAAACAAAGGGAGAGAGAGAGAGACAAAAAAAAACAAGTGAAGGTGAAGTAGAACGTCTGCTTGGCCACTAGGTTTTTCTTCTAGCACTAATTCTAATCAGATGAAAAGGAAACTAATGATAATTTGTTACTTTGATCCAAAGCATAATGATGGCCTTCAACCAAAGTTGAAGTTGTTCCCTTCTGTGTGAGTAGAGAAGAGTCAGACACTAAGTGGAAACCCTGAACTGAAATACGATTTGTTGTTCATGGGATGGATTACAGTTTTATTTGCAAACTCCAAACTTTTTCTATGTGGAAGTGACTAGAATTTCTATTATGTCAGAAAAGTGGTGGGAAAAGAAGTTTCTTTTACAAAGCCTCAAATATCATCATATTGCATAAATATATTTTTCTTTTCTCAGAAAGTGTGGCTGCATTATTGTCTCTTTTTCAGGGAGTTCAACAGTGAATCATCCTTTTCCATCTCTCCATCTTCTACTTTGACTCCAACTACCTGTCTCCTACCTGGTAGCTACATCTCTAGGATCATTTTTCTACCAATGTCTCCACTGTCCCTCCTCTGAACATGTCCAAACCATCTCAATCTGTCTTCTCTAGCTTTTTCTCCAAACCTTCCTGTCT
>JAFBJS010002801.1:262306-326422 GCA_016785265.1 Paraplagusia blochii | reverse complement strand
AATCAATATTATTTATGAATCGTTCATGAATCGGATCGTTATGTGAGTGAATCGTCACACCCTTAGTATTTATATAGAGTTTAACATACATTTTATACCTTTTTTTGGCCATTTCATTAATAAAACAATCAATCAAAACAATTTTTGCAACAATGAAAGAACGGTCAAGGTATAGCTATAAAATGCCCTTCAGTCAAAGGTTTAAAGTTTGTCAAACCAGCAGTAAGTGATATTCCACAATCTGATCTAAAAAGAACGCAAATCGCTCAGGTTCTCCAGTTTCCTGCTCACAACATTGGAAATGCACTGTTTTCCTGTACTTTTTCCCTGAAAACAGATTCCCTGATATTGGACACTGCACTGAAAAAGGAGGACCATCCTGTATCCTGGTCACATAGGGCAGACTGAAGTGATTTTGAGTGTTTCATAAAAGTATGCAGTGAGCGAAAATGTACCGTGGGTCTGAAAGTAAAGTGGAAAAATTGGGGATTCCTGGGAGACAGGGAGATTTTGGTCAGATTATTTTCCAATTTATCTTAAATCCACCTGAGTCCAGGTTTAACTTCTACAGTCTGTCAATACAGAGAGGTTTATGAAAAATAGAAGATCATTCTGCGGCCAGAGCTGTTGCACTGGTCACGACTGTGATGGATCAGATACGGTGAGGGAGATATTTGCTCCATGGCAGGACACAAAAGTGGACAGCTGGCTGGGCTGAAGATGGAGGAAGAAAGATGTGTCAGGATTGATGGTCTCTCTCTCTCTGTCTGTCTGTCTCGTTGTCCTAGAATTAATTTGGCGCCAACTGTGGGGTATGAAGAAGACGCTGGCAGCCTCACCACTCATCACTTCATGTACCCAGAAAGTGCCAAGAACCTGGCCGCTAACGTCAGCTTTGTCCTGGTTCCCTTCAAAACGCTGGACCTGGTCTGGATCACCAGCGCTCTGTCCACCGGACAGATCCGTTTGTAAGAAAGGATGAAAGATGAATGAATCTTAGGGGAGGCTGGAATGGCTTTGATTTGATGTGATTTGGAGAAAATTTTGCCTTCACACACCTGGATATACCACTTGATTTTGCTATTGATTTATGTCCATGCTTATTTGGAGGATAGATCATAATCACCCATCAAAAAAGTGTGTTAAAATCAGAAAATCCATTCAGTTGTCCAAGGATACAGATTAAAATCAAACTAAAACGTCTCTGAACAGTCAACCGTTCACAAATGAGATGTGAAAAATGCCAAAGAAACTCAAATAAGTCAAATCTTACAGATAGATATTGAATTTCTACCCGCACTTAAAATAAATCCTTTGTAAGAAGTTAATTTCTTGCTCCGCTCTTCGACATCACACACCGGGACGAACTGTGAATCACTGGGACGGAACAATCCATCAGCTGTCAATCATCTGCAATTCACTGCTGCACCAATCATTTTTCTGCTTGAAGGAAAATGTTTAATAATCTGTGTCTCACGCTGTCTTTTGTCTCCATCAGCACCTACGCACCAGTCAAGCAGTTCCTGCGAGTGGATAAGGACAAGGTTTGTGATTTCAACTACTACAGCAGGACACGTACACGTCAGGGTTCTGAGAGTACTTCACATCAATATAATACATTTTCAAGTACTTTACCTTAGCATGAATATAACAATATGAAGTATGTCTTATTCTTATCCTTACCATAATTTTATTTTTTACTCCAAACTAAACCTAAACAAAATGTCTCCAAATGACAATCATCATCTTCTTCTATTCCTTTCGGCTTCTCCCTTTTTTCAGGGGTTGTCTCTGCTAGTCAACAATTTCCGTCTCCCCCTGTCCTCTCCATCTTCCTCTACTCTGACTCCAACTACCTCTATGTCCTCCATCAATCTCCTCTTTGTCTCCTACCTGGTAGCTCCATCTCTAGGATCATTCTTCTACCAATTTATCCACTGTCCCTCCTCTGAACATGTCCAAACCATCACACTGTCTTCTCTGGCTTTTTCTCCAAACCTTCCTGTCTGTGTTGTCCCTCTAATCACCTCAGTCCTGATCCTGTCCATCTTTGTCTCTCCTAAAGAGAACCTCAGCATTTTAAACTCTGCAATACATCAATAAAAAGATGTCCCCACGAGTATAGTACCACCAGACACACACACCCCCTGACTTGATACAACTCCCCCACCTCTGTATTGTTGATGAAGGATTACAGTAGGATTATATTCCGGCCCTTTGTCTTAACCCGTCTTCTGCAGACTCCATGTAATCCATGAGAATAAACGAAGACGCACTAATCCTGTGAGATTAAAACTTTTTTTTTCTTTTAGCATGGTGTGGTAGAATGGCTGGGGCAAGGTTGTGCCAACATATTGGGTCACGGGCCACGATTGGTCCTAAAACTGGACAGCAAGCCCCATGAGAACTAAGATAACTGACACGTAAAAAAGACTAAAATGCTAATATTTCAGCGTTTTTTTCCAAAGGGAATCTAAAGGGAAAACAAAGGCAGAAATATAATCACGTCACATTATACTCATCAGACGTTTGTATCTGAGCTTTAACAAGTTTGATTTGCCGGATTACAAAGCTAAACGGGCTGCATCTGGTCCCTGAGCCTTAGTTTGGCCATGCCTGGACTCGGGATTCTCATCTGAAGGATGGCCTTCCTGTATAATTAATCATCAATCCTGATTGATCACGATTAATCATGATCAACCGTCATTCTTTTTACCCTCCTCACTTCTTTCCAACCAGGTGCAGATCTTTAATCCCGCCTTCTTCAAATACATCCATGACGGATGGACTCGTCACCATGGACGTTACCCTTCCACTGGGATGTTGGTGCTGTTCTTCGCCCTCCATGTGTGTGATGAGGTCAGTGATCTCATCAGCGCCACCTCTCTGTTATTTTTTTAAACAACTTCATGTTTAAATTAGAATATTTGTTCCTCTGCAGGTGAATGTCTTTGGTTTTGGAGCCGACAGCAGAGGAAACTGGCATCACTACTGGGAGCAGAACCGTTATTCCGGAGAGTTCAGGAAGACCGGCGTTCACGATGCAGACTTTGAAGCTCAGACAATTGAGCGACTCGCCAAGGCGGGAAAAATCACCGTTTTTCCCGGGAAATAAATGGCAGTAGAGACTTAACGGGCTGCTGGGAAAGCAGATGTTCTAGCTTTTCTATTCACTGTGATGACACTGCGCTCATGTAACGTTCCTCCAAACCAGAGTCCAGACAAACGGAACGTTTTGACCTGTAAGATGAAGAGATCTGTCTTCTAGGTGGGATGGATGGTTGAAGACCCCTTCCAGTGGAGAATAGAACTTCTCTTCATCCAAAGTGAGTGGAGAAGAGCAGCTCCCAGAGCAGCTTCACTACAAATGCTTGTGATTGAACGGACCTGAGCTCCAGGACTCGTCTCACTAATCAATGTTCTGGCCCTGGACCCACTCCAGTGGAAAATTCTCAGCTCTGATGATGATTCAATGCTCATTTATCAACATCCCCAGAAGAAGTAAAACAAATTGCTGCGTCAATGCAAAGAGAGATTTACGGATCATTTCCACCTTCCAGCCTGTGGATATTTACCCACCTGCAGGTCCTTCAGACCCAGGATTGAGGACCTGGGACTGTGGCACTGTTAGACTATTGTACTGGCAAACACATTGAGGACGTCAGGACGGTTTTTACGGCTCTATTAGAGAGCTGGGGTGTATCGGAGGTCTTGTTTTCAGTGGCCGTCACTGGAGAAAGAACTGTTCCCCTCGCATCATGCACGAGGTCAAACATCTCAGTGCTGCTCTCGTCTGTCGTAACTTAACTTTTATGTGAGCTTCTGTCTGCAAAGGCCTCCGTGGCACCGCCGTTGACGACCATCGTGACACCGTCTTTAGCACAAAACACGCCCGTAAATTCTGACCAGCTTCTCTGAGATTTCGTGGTCAGGGCGTTTGCCTTTGGGTCAGTTGGACATGAGCGTCCCAGCTCCACGGTCGGATCTTCACGTCTCCCGCTGCGGCTTTCATTCTCACACACACTCCCAGATAGACATGTCCATGGGCGGAGGGGGTTGTTTGAGGTCCGGACTATGTGAAACTCTAATGAGGCCAAAAGTTCTGCTCCTGGGATTTGATGTGTTCTTGTGGTGTTGGCTGGTTTCAGAAGTTTAAGCCTCATGTGGACTCCAAGGGTCTAATTTGGGAGAGGAGCTGTTCAGACCAGGAGCTGGGGCATGAAGATCCAGTCTGACCAAACCAGCATTAAAACACACAAACACACACATCCTTTGCTGCAGTGTCTCAGAGAGGAAGAAAATGAAAAGTTTCTTCTGTCTTGTTTATCTGCAGCAGCTTCTCACTCCCACTGGCTGAACTCGCTCCTCCACCGACTTGATTTCTGTTTAAACGACTGAGACAGACCTGCTTTGTTTTCACCTCCCATCACTCCTCCAGCCTGACTCCTGACTCCTGACTCCCTCTGAAGACAGCAGGAGATCTCACAGGAACTGAGAACGATTTAACTTGTCAGCAGCTCTGCTTCGTTAACCACCAGCTCCGGTCCCTGATCAACAACCTCAAACTCAAGAAACGTTATTGTTTGTTCGTCCGATATTGGAAACCCAATCTTCCAATGACTGAGTTTTGCCAAAAGATGTTTGAGGTGATAAATGACTGTATTTGACACTACAAATCACTAGAGGGCAGCATTACCACTCATTAAAGTAATTAATCTTTACAATAAGGTGTTTTTCAGCAGAATTCTGGTGCCAGTAACTGCGGTTTGAACAGATTAATCAATAAATATTAAATAAAGACAATATTGGACATATCACATATTCTACAGTAAACTGGGGTAATAATTTAAACCAGGGATCACAAACCCTGGTCTGCGGACCAGCACCAGCACATAAATAAATTGGTCCTGGGCCACAGTTGGACAATAAAAAATGTTTTTTTTTATTAACTTTCCGACTTGAATCAAAGATAATCCAGTCATATTTATTCACTTTCTTCACACTTCAACAACTGGTCGACTGGTCTTCTGGTTTAAATGATTAAGCACCAGCAAAAATTAGATGAAAAAATAAAACGATTCATAAAAATATTAATAAGGCTTGAAGTGATGAAATCAACCATTTTAATGATAACTAGCTAATGGTTGTTAATGTTGATCAAATTTAAACTAATGTCTAACTTTAACCATCTTGGTGACATCAATCTCACAGACCTAGAGACCAGACTCATGTTTAACGTCTACAACGGTGGTGGTTTCAGAAAGTCTTTTTTCTTCGCTCTAAATATACACTGCATCAAAAGGTTTGAGTCTCTTGTGGAATTTGGAAATTGTTTACTTTTTCACAATAGATCTGAAACATTGAAATTGTTTGTAAGGAACATTTGTGTATGACATCACAGGTCATTGTGATTTTTTTTCCTTCCTTTTTTATTTTTTTTATTTGAAATCTATTTTATTCTTATATTAATAATATAACAGAGGAGTCAGTGAAACAGTGCCCCCAGGAGGGGAGGAATAGAAATGTGCCTACTCAGCTTATAAATACCACGTGTGTTGACGACTGTTGTGTTTTAACCTTTTATGACTTGTACTTCTTGCTCTTAGTGTTGTCCCTGATGGGACATCCGTCCTTCTGCTGTGGTCGATGATGGACTAATGGAGATGTTTTCACTGCTATCTTTATCTCTCACACACACACACACTCAGTCAAACATCTGCTGCTTTCGTGCCTTGTCCTGCTGCTGGACGTCACTCATCTACAGCTGCTCCATTACCAACACCGCTACCTTTTTTTGCAATTTTTTAAAGACACAAATAAACCCATTCAACCTGAGACGTGTGTTTTCCCAGTCTCTAACACACACTGCTACAGAACGTTACTGTATTTCATTCATACAAATCCATGTAATAAAAAAATAAGATGTTTAATAATGTAACAATGATGCTGAGATTCTCTTTAGGAGAGACAAGGACGGACAGGATCAGGAATGAGGTGATTAGAGGGACAACACAGACAGAGAAGACAGATTGAGATGGTTTGGACATGTTCAGAGGAGGGACAGTGGATACATTGGTAGAAGAATGATCCTAGAGATGGAGCTACCAGGTAGGAGACAAAGAGAAGATTGATGGATGCAGTGAGGGAGGAGATGGAGGTAGTTGGAGTTAGAGTAGAACATGGAGAGAACAGGGTGAGATGGAAAAGGAACGATTTGCTGTGGAAACTCCTGAAAAAGGGAGAAGCCAAAAGGAAAAGAAGAAGAAACAATGCGAATCATCGTCAGAAAAAAAACTTTTTTTTAAATTCATCGCCCTACTTATCCCCTAGTTTGTGCCCCGACCTGGGTCCCGCCCCTCACTTTAGGGACCATTTATTTAGTTTGACTTGACATATTAGCGTGTTGGTGAGATATTTTTATATGAGCTAAAGAAAAACAACATTTTAAAGCAACGACAGAAGTGACAATGTTTCTATATCTTGGAGAGTCGCGATACAACACCCTCCACAAGACGAGAAAAATGACGAGTTACAGGTGAGATAAGTATTATATTATTTCTGTATATATTAGAAAACATTTGTTTGATCAGATAAATAAAAATCCTGACATAATGAGACAGTAAAAGGACTGGGAACACTACTGTATATCCATCAAGTGCCATTATTCCTAACACCCACTTTTAGGGACTGTTGTCATGGAGACAACAGACCACACACGGACGCTGACACAGGTTTAGTTTGTGGTCTGTAACTAGCAAAGTGATGGGCTGGTTGTGGGCCTCAGGCCTCCATTTGAGCACTAATGGACTATCTGTCCTCGTCAAACCCCAGAATCGGTCGGTGTTTATCCACCGAGGTCGGCCTTGGCAGTACCTGAAGGTGAAGACGCTGGAACGCACACCGCGTTCCCTGTTATCAACACAAACGTCACTTCACAGATAACCTGTTTTTTTTCCCACACCCGTCACATCCCCACCCTCCTGCAGTTGGAGGTGAATGAACCTAAGAGTCTGCAGTAAACAGAGCTCTTATCACCATCGTCCTCCATGTCTCACAGCTGCAGAGCAGAACACTGAGATCAGATAGAACCCTGGCTGTTTCCACTTGACAGCACTGACACAGATATGAGGATAAAGCAGGTCTTTCCTCCAGCTGCTGACCCAAAGCCAAAGGTTTGTTGTGTTTTAAATTCCACAAAAAAAAAAAAAAATAAAGGTGTCTGTGGACCTGGACTCTGTGCATTTCTGTAGACAGAGCGCTTTCAGAGGACGAGACGTCAGAGTCCGCAGACTCACTGTTTTAAAATGCACAGTTTTGTATTTTTTGTAGAAAATACCAAAGATAATCAGTAAATATTTCATTTGGAATTGTATAATAAATTATTTGAGTTTATAAGTGGCAAAGATAAGTAATAATAACAACTGTGCGGTCCTTTGTTACAGCTCCAGAGGACATTTTGCATTACAAACCCATTGTTGAGTCCAGGTTTCTAACAACAAATCCAAATATGATTAAAAATTATTAAAAAGATATTAGTAGTAAAAAAAAAATCTTTTAGTATTTTTCCTTGGGCCTTCACTGAATGCCCTGAAGGCCCTGAGGGTTCCGCTCTTTGTGTCAGGAAATAATGTGAGGCCTATACGAGAATATGTTTCAGTGTCAGTTTTATCTGTTGTGAAATTGAACAACTTTTGAATTCCTCCTGATGTGACATTGTGTCAGATATTAACGTGTTGTTGTAAGACAAGTCAAAATTGTCCAAACACTTCAATTCTGAGATAAAAATGGCAAATGTGGTCAATTCCAGGCCGTGATAATGGATTTTCATTTCAGAGGAAAAACTATTTATAACTAACAGATATTACACCTTCTTCTTTGGCTTTGTCACATTTTCAGGGTTATTTTTTACAGTGAATCCATCTGTCCTTTTCCATCTCCCCCTGTCCTCTGTCTCCTAAACTCTGACTCCAACTACCTCTATCAATCTCCTCTTTGTCTCCTACCTGGTAGCTCCATCTCTAGGATCATTTTTCTACTAATGTATCCACTGTCCTTCCTCTGAACATGTCCAAACCATCTCAATTTGTCTTCTCTAGCTTTTTCTCCAAACCTTTCTGTCTGTGTTGTCCATCTAATCACCTCATTCCTGATCCTGTCCATCCTTGTCTCAGCATCTTTACCCCAAAAGGGCTAATATTATCAAACATACCTATTTATTATTTACTAAGAATTCCATTGTTAAGTGGGACAAAAGATCGGATGACGTTAAAAAAAAGGGTATTTGACATATTGGCCTTGTTCCACAGAAACATCTTAGTCCAGTGGACCAAGACCAACACAACAGAATCACTAACAAAACTACAGACCACCGAGGCCACCGTGCGGCCCAGATGGGACACAACGTTAACAGCAGCAAACCACAGACACCATATGAATAACTGACCAAAACTCTCACCAATACTCAAACTTAATTAAAAAGCAACCCCGTGAATCGTTACAGCAGGACTGGTCAGGACTCACCGGTCAGTAGCCTTGGGTTCAGTGTTTCTTCTTCACCACCTGCTGCAGTTTTCGTTCTTCTCTGAACAACGAATAAACTCCACAAAGTCCTGGTTCTGGTCTCGTCCTGGTCTTCGGGGGCCAAAGAAATTCTTCAAATCCCAAAACAATCGTCTTAAAATCATTTATTCCAACAGCAGACTGTGGCCAAGTCCTACACACCCACACCTGACCGCCACGAACAAATGGCTGCTCTGATTGGACGAGAGGAGCGTTATCCTAACGTGATTGGCCAGTGAACTTTAGCTCAAACCTCCTTTGAATACGGAATCAGGGTTTATCTATTTTTAAACAAAAAAATCACCGCGTGGAAGACCTAACAACACACAGAGGCGAGTATAGTAAATAATATATATATATTATTATCATTGTCATTATTTTGAGTAGGAAAATATATTTGAGTTCATTTCGCGCCGAACCTCAACGAAAGTTCTCGAACGTTGAGCAGAACAGCTAGCATAGCAACAGAAATGTATCCAATTAGCGTCGTTGAATTTATTGGCTTATTAACCACTAATATGGCGGAATTAACAAATTAATATGATTAAATTATATTTATTTGTTTAGTTTCCATTGTAAAGCGTGTGCTTGTGCGGCGTGTTCTTTACGTTTCCGTGTTGCTCCGACCTTTTTATACTGGAGTTGTAGCTAAAGTGTTAGCAGCGGTGACGTGTGGCGAAGTTCACGTCGGGTGAGGCAGTGACGTACCCTGATTTAGTACCCTGAGGTGGTGAATGTGAAGTTACATATGTTGGTTAGCCTTATACTGGTTGTTATTGGGAAGATGAACCATGGTGAACCAACATGGCTAATTAGTTAAGGGGTTAAAAGATCAACAAAACCCCTAAAATTATTGTTTTTGGTTTTGGTCAAATTCATAGAAAACGTCTCAAAGATGTATTTCTGTAAATCAATCAAATTTTCTGTCCTGTAATTTACAACGAAACTGTAAAAATCGCTGTCCTTTGTCTTCATGGTGTGATAGTTGTCATGGTAACCCAGGCAATCAGGCAGAAAGTCCATCCAGGTGCTAATTGCATCATGGTCCACCAGTTAGTGGTCCATTCAGATGATAACAGCGCCACCTGGCAGTCCCCAGCTCAAACTCATTTAATGGAACTCAGAGGTAAAATGTTCACACACCTGCTCACTGTGTGTGTGTGTGTGTGTGTGTGTTACCACTGGCCTCCACAGTCATAAATTCACATTTGGACCAATTTATTTGTCCCATTTTATCCGCTGCCAGTAAGATGAGATTCCATCACGGTGTTTGGGCGTGAAATCGATTCGCTCTTATTGGCTGGCGTTGGTGAGCGAGCACCAAGACAAGAGAAATCACACAGTCCGAGCCAGAGACCAGCCCACAGCGTGGGACACAAATCAATCTGGACCCAGAAAATTAATAGAATATTAAATCATTAGAGCAGCAGCGAGACAGACGGAGAGACACGGAGAGACAGAAAACACAGACAGATGGAACAGATTTCAATTTTATCCCCAAACCAACAGGTTTTGGTAGAAAAATGTTGTTTATGCCAATTAAATCATGATCACAGCTCGGCTGGCTTTTCTGGGCATGCAATTCCCAAGTGCAATTTTCCCCCACTAGGGGGCGCTGTTAAATTTAATTAGAAATATAGACATTTTAAAATAAGGTTTAGTGCATTTTTGTATTCTAATCCAATTGGGATTGGATCTGATATCTGGAGAAAGCGGTGTTACAATGGTAGCAGTAGTAACATTTCCAGCCTAAGGTTATTTAATGAATAGTCGGTGCAGCCAGGACCTGTTCACTGCCAGGACCTGCTCACTGACTGTAAGTGAATTGATTACTGATTGTCTGACTGAGACACAAAGAGCAGTGAGAGCGCCTCCTGCTGTAACCAAACAATCTCCATGTCAGAGGAGACAAACATCACATCTCCAGTGTGATGAGACGGAGCTTTAACACCAATCACGTCTCTTCACCCGTCATCTTTCCACTTCACTGCTCGCCATCATCCTGAGGTAATGAAGGAAAAACTTGATGGAGCAACCAGACTCTTGGGGCTTGGAGGAGAAATGGCTCAAAGAAACAAAAGCGTCACAATCAAACGGCTGCTGAAGAGGCCTGCTGGGAAGAGCTGCCGTCGGCTCGGTTCTGTTTCTGTGCAGTGAACAGAAGCAGAACCGGAGCAGCTGAAAACACAGCAGTCTGTCTGTGGATCATCACAGTAATGAGACTGGTTCTGCTTTCAGCTGCTGGTCCACAAGACAAAATGCTCGGGTAACAACGACTCCGACCCCAGAGACGCCACCGTCACAAATGTGATGGTTAATTATTGCAGTGAGTGGCTGAAGAACGTCAGCCAGATCTGGCAACTCAACAGATAAAACTATGTAACTAAATCAACGTCTTGTCCTTTTTATTAAGGTTTAATCTTTTTCAAGGAACCAATCAGGGCACAGTCCACATAGAGCACAGATGTCAAACTCAGGCCCGGGGACCAAATCTGGCCCACGGTGTAATTATATTTGGGCCGCAAGATCATATTAAAGCAGAGACATTTTGTGTTGTAAAGACCATTAAAACATTCAAAAGATCAGGAAAGGCTACAGATCAAGGCAAATACCACTGATGTGTGTTTTATTCCAGATTTAATTTCTTATATGTTGATAACATTAAGCGACTGTTCAAGATTCAATGTCACCAGAAATCAACATTAAATCAGAGGTGACACTTAAAGACAGGAAAAGCAGGCGGTTGCTTGGGGCTTCGGCCACTAGGGGGACTAGTTAAGAAAAATGTTGTTTAAGGCACTGATAGGGTGGGGCCCCATTGATATCTTGCATGGAGCCTCACAACCGCCCCCTGCATTAAATATCTGGAGAAGGGGAAATATTTATTTCATTTCAGTCTGGCCCGTGATGTGATGGCTTCATCAAGGGTGTCAAACTCGCACCGCGACCAGGTTGATGAATTTTGGAAATAAACTTTTCTTGGTCATGTTTTTTAACTCAACTGTGGAAGAAGAATAAAAAAATGCAGTCGGAGTGAAATAACTGGAGCTGAGGTTCAGGGTGAGACGATAGTGAGACCTGCTATGACCTCAGGTATCCAGACAGTGGCTTTGAGCAGAGAGAGTGGAGATGATGGTCAGGAGAGAAGGAAGACAGCATTATTTTTTTTCAGTTGCATTTATTTCCATGTTTCATTTTGACATTTTTATCAGTTCCCATTGATATCCAACGTTACAGAAACGTGACGTCTCCATGATGAGTTTTTTTTTCTATACAGTTTACGTTGTGAAATAATTAACTTTTAAAAAGCGAGACTATCATACAGCTACAGCGAGTACGACTGACACGGAACCATCACAGGACGTGGGACCAACCTGTGTCTTCAGCCTGTAAACGTAAGGTGAAACCATTGAAGTGCTGTGTTTTTCCTGACATGAGCGTTGGCTCTGGAGAAGCTCAGTTAACGAGTGGTTTTTAATCAGAAGAGAACGTCTTCATTGATTCAGTGACAACATGCTCACAAAGAAACATTATTAAAAATAACACAGAGAGACATGTCTGTTACAACGAGGCGATTCTAGAGAAGGGAATGACTTGGAGAAGTCAGCCATGATTTTCTTTTTTCATCTTGACAAACACACAAAGTGGCTCATTTATTTCTGCCGAGCATCAGCAGCAGCATCATTATCTTTTAGACCAAAAACAGAGAGGAGACAAAGACAAGGAGACTGAAGGAATGGGACAGACGTTTCTAACTCAATATTTCTGAACCACCACCTGATTTCCCACCTGTTCTCCTCACATTAACGTCAACATTTCCGGTTTTCGTTATCAACCCATTTTTTTTCTAACTCTTCTCAGTTTTCTCCAAGCTTCAGTCGTGCAAACTCGTTGGCCATCTGTAGCGCCTCCTGCAGACAATGCGTATTCCTGCCTGTGGCCTGGGCTGACATGTCCTTGCCGCCTCCTTTCCCGTCCAGCAGGGGGCACAGCTCCTGGACCCACTCACTGGCCTTGAGGCCACGGTTGGCCACGTCCTGCAGAGAGGGCACAGACAAGTTAAAGGTTTGATTCTGCCAACACCGGTGGACTGTCACTGACTTTTGGAAGTGGACTTGTTCTGACCTGAGGGACCTGACACAGACAGGTGATCTTTCCAGCGTCTGGGTCCACGGTGAAGAGCATGGCTGCGGTCTGAGGGGAGTTGGACTTGAGGAGTTTCAGGGACTCGTTCAGAGCCTGAGGAGGTGAGGAGGGAGAAAACAGAGGAGTGGATCTAAATTCCTCTAATCAGCACTGAAAGAATCTCAAGGTCAGAACTAATGGTCCACAGAACCCATTCGGTCCTGTGGCAACAACAATGGAAGCCAGATAAGCCTCCTGACGCGGCAGGAGAAAATCTGCGGACGTGGAGTGAATTCTAATCAGAACGGAGTCGTAAGAATCTCAGATGAAGAGTTTGTTTAATCAAACCTCAATAAAGAAGCTGCTGCTGTTGTTTCATCATCATAACAACAGAAAATGAACCGTCAGCAGTCGGTGTTTGGAACACTTTCAGGGAATCTTAATCTTTTGGCAAAAAAAAG
Organism: Paraplagusia blochii; assembly: GCA_016785265.1. Lineage (NCBI taxonomy): Eukaryota > Metazoa > Chordata > Actinopteri > Pleuronectiformes > Cynoglossidae > Paraplagusia > Paraplagusia blochii. The sequence goes on along the minus strand of JAFBJS010002801.1, from coordinate 313,277 downwards.
GAACATATTTTACCGCATTTAATCTCCATTCTAGACTAGATTAGATTATTTATGATTTCATTGAAGCAACATCATCAACTAAACCAGCACCTGTTTGTTAAGGTTTCAATATCTGGTCAGTGGCCCTGGTTTGTGTCAGTCACTCACATTGAGCAGTGGTCCCCAACCACAGGGCCGGGGACCAGTACCGGTCTGTAGGTGATTTAGTGTCGGGCCACTGAGAAATAATGTTTCCTTTTCTCCCCATCTGTCTATTACTTCCACTTGATCCATACCCATATCAACAAAAGAACTGACCAATAGAATGGCTAGGATTCTATCATCAATAATGCAACTATATTTGATTAGGAAATATTTTCTCAGTGAAGACAACAACAATAAACTCAAAATGACACAGAGTCATTGATACAAGATTCAACTTTTTATACTGGTCTGGTAGGAGAAAATTATAGGCTGTGTGCACTTGAGAAATCCTCGTTGTGCCCATGAACAGTTAATTCGGGTAGGAAGATTTTATAGGTAGGAAAATATTTTAGAACAGGGTTATTTATCTGCCACAACTTAACGACAGTGAAAATAGTACGAGACATTCAACCGGTCCGTGGTGCCAACACTGAGATAGACGATAAGGAGATGGTCTGTGGTCTGACCTTAGCAGAGGCTCCAGTCTCCATCTCCATGACCAACAACTGCTGGTTTGGGTTGCTGTCAATCATCTCCTTGGTCTTTTCCAGGACTCTCTTCTGGATGTCGGCCTTGTAGTTACGATCTAGGTCGTCCATAGTCTTCTTCAGGACCTTCAGATTTTCTCTCATCTCATCTTTCTGCCACTGGGAGATGACTGCAGTGCCTATGGACTGGAGAGACAGACAGGGGTCTCGGTTCTGTCACTCTGAGGACTTCTCTTCTCTCCTCTGCTCTGCTCAGACGACTGACGTCTCACCTCGTTCATGTCGGCGATGTCTTTCTGTACGTCCTTGTTGGGGGCGGTCTGCTGCTTCACTTTGTCTCCCAGAGAGGACAGAGCCTGGTTCAGGGCATCAGCTTTCCTCAGGGCCTGACAGAGACAGCAGACAGATTAGTGATGGGGGTGAGGAGGGAGAGGGAAGAGAACCGCTGTTGTCCAGGCAGTTAAAAGTCAAATGAATCAAAGTGTGATCACCAGGTGATGGTCCCTTAACTGGACCACCAAGAGACACGCTGTCCCTCACACATCTGTCCTGGCAGGTTATCACTCAGCAACAGTTTCATCATTTGTTAACACAGTTGTGTGTGTGTGTGTGTGTGTTCCAACCTTCTGGGCCTCTGCTCCTGTCACGGCAACGATACGGCGGATGCCCTTAGCGATGGCTTCCTCGGAGACGATGACAAACGGCGCAGCATGACCTGAGTTCTGCAGATGGCTGCGGAGAGTCGGGGAGATGCAAAACAAAACAAAAAAAGAAGATGAAAAGTTACCAGGAGTGTTTGACAAATCTGGGAGTGACACAAAAACAAGAAGTGCACAGAGGAGGACGAAGAGGAGCGAGACGTCTGTCAACGTGTTGGGCTGCAGATAAACTCTGCAGCAGGAAAATATTTAAAAATTCAAGTTGGAGAGTGAGAAAAAAAACAGAGTGACAGGAGGTTCACATCCAGACTCCTCAGTGCCCTGACAACAGTTCCTCAGCATCCTACTCACGTTCCTCCGCAGAACTCGATGGAGTTCAGGGAGCCAGCAGCACTGTTGGGGTCGTCCAGCAGGTCCTGGACGGGGATACCGATGGACACAACTCGAACCGGGTCAGGATAGGTCTCATCAAACACGGCGCGCAGCCCCTGGATGGCCTTTGCGGCAGCCAGAGGGGCGTCCATGGCGTAGACAGGCTGCAAGGTTGATGGAGAAATAAATGATGGAGATGATGTGAGATCAGGACGGAGACGAGTTGCTGCATGATGATGATGAGAGACACATAAACGGAGTGTGTATTTTTTTTTAACCTCACCTTAGCATCTCTTATCATGGCACACGCCATCTCCTCAGTTCGTCGGACCTCCCCGGTGCTGAGGGCACCTTTGGCGGTGAAGTCGAAGCGAAGGCGGTCCGGAGCGACCAGGGATCCTCTCTGGTCGGCCTCCCCCAGGACTCCTCTCAGGGCGAAGTTGAGGATGTGCGTGGCCGTGTGGTTGCTCATGACCAGCCTGCGACGAGCCTGAGAAGATGGGAAAGGGTTAACGTCAAGGATGGAAGACGGACCACATGTGGCCCGCAAGCCCTGGTTTTGGGCACTCACCTCATCAACACGAAGAACCACGGAGTCTCCGACCTTCAGGGTTCCGTAGACAGTGCCCACGTGGAGAACGTAGCCTCCTCGCACCTGCGTGTTCTTCACGGTGAACTCCATCCTCTTCAAAGACACGCCCACACATGATCAGACTCAACATCAACACAGTCACAAAGTTCTCAGATGTCAGAAATAGAACTTCTTCTTCTTCACTGTCAGACACTTATCAACGGTTCTTAGACGCTGACTTGTTCCGTGGAACAAAGACACGTCGACTCAAAGAGCAGTGAGGACGTCGAGACGTTGGACTGATGAGACGACCGTCTGCAGACTGAGATACCGACGTCTCCCTGTTCAATTTTTGGTTCTCGTTCAGACTTAGAAACAAATGATCTCTTCTTCAGTCAAATGTGATTTCTCTATTGTTTTCTTTTTATTTTTGCAGTCACTGTTTCCAGACTGAGTCAACCGTCCAATAAAGAGTCGACTGTGGAGACGAGATGGTCTAATTATCTTTTCACAGATGTAAAAATAATGTTTCAGCTCTGGCAACTTTTACGATTTCTTTTCTCTCTTTTTTTTTTTACAGTGTGACTCATATTCACTTTGGGAGAACAGAACTTCTCCAGCGAGTCTGCAGATAAAAATAATGAGATTTTCTTTTTCTTACGCTTATGATCAGCATGAAAAGAATGGGCTTCTTAAACAGGGAGGTTTGAACACCATGAAGTGGAATTGTTGTTTTTCAAAAACCAACTGGACTCAATGACAGAGTCTTCTTCCTCAGATCAATCTTCCAAACAGTCATTTCTGTAACACCAACCGATCCATCACCACAGTGTTTTTAAGAATTCATTTCCAGCTTGAGATGTTGACAATATTGACACGATATCGGCAAAAATATGCAAGATTCCTTGTCAATATTTCTTCCAATATTGGAACCCCAATAACACCAAACATATTTTGGCCAAATTATGGTACCTACAGTAATTTTGAGGGAAAAATGGCTGTATGTAAAAGTTAAAGCCACTAGAGGGCAGCATAGCAGCTCATTTAACTATTCTCTGTAAATAATCAAGAAATTAAAATCTGATTGCAAGTGCCATCATACAGTGCTTTTGCACAGATAAATAAATGTATGTTTTAAGGTGCCAGAAAATTATTGAGTAACTGTTTTAACTTCTGCATAAAACGAAGGTGAAAAAATGATAAACGTTAAGTGTGGCCTGAATTATAAGGAATAATTGGACGTCTTAAGACTGTCCCGCTCCATATGATCAACACATCATAATGTTTTGGGTGATAAACTTGACCTTATTTTGGTCGAGTTAAAGAATTCTGGAAGAAACTATACATTTTCTCCCCCCTCCCTCTGTCTTTTCCAAGATGAACTACGTCACTTACGTCTTCTGCGTTGTCGTCCCCCCGCAGCATGTAGCCCTCGTCAAACGTCTGTCCTCCCTGCTCGGCGTAGAAGGCCGTCTGGTCCAGCAGAACGCCGCACTCCTGACCCGTTGTCACCTCGTCACAGAAGGCACGTTCACGGCGCAGAGCCAACACAGTAGCCATGGTCTCCTGGAACTCTAACACACACACACATAACACACACACACACACACACCAAATGAATACTAACACACACATTCACCTTAAAGAGAAAACGCACCCAGGTGGCGCTGTCACGTCTGACTGACCGTAGTTGCCGTTTTTGTCGGAGGTGTATTTGTACTTGGGTGAGTCGTCCGTGGCCGGAACGTTCTTGTTCCTCAGTTCTTCGATAGCGTAGATGTCCAACATGATGTGATCTGCATCTCCAGCTCCTTTTCCTTGGGATTTCAACTACAGAAAGGACTTTGTCTCAGAGACTCGTCACAAATCAACATGAATTAACAAATCAGTCAAAATGATTAAAATGTTGATGAGAAGCAGGTAGAATGATAAGTTCTACTTGTGTCTTCTTCTTCTTTTTCTCCAAACCTTCCTGTCTGTGTTGTCCCTCTAATCACCTCATTCCTGATCCTGTCCGTCCTTGTCTCTCCTAAAGAGAATCTCAGCATCTCCTCCACCTCGTCCTCTTGTCTTTTACTTATTCCTAGTCTCTAATCAATCCATGATGACTCTTTCCTCCAGTTGTTCCATCCTGACTCCACTCTATTCTTCTCCTCTCTTCCACAGTCTCCACTGCTCTGAACAGTTGATCCTCAGTGTCTAAACTCCTGATCCTGCACAGGTAGAGACAGAGCTCCCACAAGACACCAGTCGTGAACCAGTCGTTGGGGTTTCCTATCAGAACTCCATCTACCCATCCATCTATTCATCCACCCACCTGTGCTGCCTTCTTCTCCTCCTCAAATGCAGCCAGGTCCACCATCATGCCTTTCTCCTCTGCGATGAGGGAAGTCAGATCCAGGGGGAAACCGTAGGTGTCGTACAGCAGCCAAGCGGTGTCACCTGGACAGACAGAGACGGGAAATTCTGGTTTGTATGCAGCAGGTGGAGAGGAGGTAGACGGAGGAGAAGGAGGTGGAGGAGGCATCTGTCTGGAGCTTCTATGCTTGAAGGCTTTTGTCATTGAGTTAAAAAGTAAACAGTTCTAATGATTCAGAACAAAGTGTCTTCACAAGGACACCATCTGCCAGACAAAGTGATGTTGGTGTCATAATGTGACAGATCGGATGCTTTCATCCCTGGGGACAGAATAAAGAGAAAAATCGAGGACCAAAACTTGGCAATGAGTGAAACAAACAGCTTTGGAGGTTGTTTCTCAGTGTTCTTGGAAACCAAGTCTCTGGAGAAGTGTTTCAACTCCAAGATATTTATCCTTAAATTCATCGAGTGTCAGATGATTAACTTTAATCAACTGAAAGGACATAAAACACCTGCTGAAGAAAAGACACGATGTAAAACATCAGCTCTTCCATCAGTTTCTCCATGACAGGTTTGACTAAGATAAAGAATATTAATTCACCACAACCAAAGAATACAACTGAATACTGCTGGACGCCTGGTTACATTTACACACACATAAATATATAAAATTTCCTGATTAATAAAGTTATCTACAATGCTGCCATCTAGTGGCACTCTCCTTCACACCCAAACTTATTGAAAATAATTGGGTGGATTATATTGTCAATATTATCAGACATCTATATTAGATTTAATAACACACTATATAAGGTGTTGTAGCAACATAAAAATGCGTTTTGGGATTTTAATTTGGTAAATTTTATAAAAACAGCCACTTCCTCTTCTCCTGCTCTCACCTGGGATAATTTTGCTTTCTCCCAGACTCATGATCTTTCTATCAAGGATACGGCGCCCCCTGCTGAGAGTTTTGAGGAACTGCGTCTCCTCCTCATTTATAATGTCTTTCACCATATCTGGATCTTTCTTCAACTCTGGGAAAGCTTCACCCTGGAGGAGAAAGAAGAAGACAGTGGTGGTGTATGAGCAGGTGGAGCTGAACAGTTTTACACCTGGTCTGAAATGATGATTACTATTATACTGACTGATTAGTTACAGTAACTAGAGTAAAGAAGAAAAAGTGCATCTCACTAGGGAAGCGACGACTGTGTCCACCAAGGTGGCAAAAAATCCTTTCTGAGCACCGAGCTTCTCGTGAGCATAACGGACCGCACGCCTCAGGATCCTCCTCAGCACATAGCTGCACAAGGTGGACATTTGTATTTCCATGAGAATTCCATTTGTGAGAACATGAAAACCTATATTTTCTCCATCATCTCACCCTCTTCCTGTGTTGTCAGGGCGACCACCGTCAGACAACGCGATGGTGATGGTGCGGGCGTGGTCAGCCAGTACACGGTAGGCCATGTCGATGCCGTCGGAGTCCTCAGCACCGACCTTGCCCGTGTAGGGACGAGCACCGGTTCCCTGGAGAAACACATGTTCATCTAGTTAATAAGACACTGAACATTGCCTCGGCTGTTACTCCACGGCACCTACAGGTGGAGCCCTGACGTACGTTTTGGATGGCTTCAAAGTAAGGGATGAAGAGATCGGTGTCATAGTTGGACATTTTATTCTGCAGCACAGACACCAGACGTTCCAGACCCATCCCTGTGTCGATGCTCTTCTTGGGCAGAGGCTTCAGCTCCGTCTCTGACTCTCTGAGAAAAAACAAAACAAAAAAACAGAATTATTTCATCAATGTGCATCAAGAGTCTTCACTCCCTCACACACAGACGCTGGTTTTAACCTTTCCCATGCTATTTATTAACATTAAAGTGAAAAATTTTACATTCAACTATGTTAACTTCCAATTTTAGTTTTGAAGACTCACCTGTTGAACTGAATGAAGACCAGGTTCCAGATCTCCAGGACGTCAGGGTCGTCCATGTTGACCAGGTGAGAGGCATCTCTTCCTCCGATACGGTCGTAGTGAATCTCACTGCAGGGGCCACAGGGGCCGGTGTCTCCCATCTCCCAGAAGTTGTCCTTCATGCTACCGGGGAGGATTCGAGCCTCGTCCACTCTGAAGAGGAGTAAAAACAGTTGGTTCATTATAAGAAGGGATAAAAAGACAGTATAATACAGATAATATCATCATCAAGAACACAAACACACATTTTAAAACTGACTGAAATACATCAGAAAATATACACATAAATACAAAAACAACACATGAAAACAAACGCCAATTATACTGAGTCTTCTTATACATTTCATTCTATTTTAAGGCTTGATTTTTATGGGTGAGGTGGAGTCAGGGCGTAGTCAAACCCTGGACAGCCTCCAGCCCACACGACGCCTCTAAATAACGTGAGCAATCCTGTGATCTTGGCGCCTTGGTCGTAGCACTGATCTCTTCTGCCACCATGCGGCCAGGAGAATTATTGACACATATTTTTAACACAAACTGAACTGGCAGCCTTGTTATTAACCAGTGTTTGGTACAAAGTCCAACGTCAAAGACATTGTGAATTTGGTGGGACTGGGGAGAACATCTTTCATGTTAGGATAAAAAGAAGAATAAAAGTTGAGGTGGAAAGAAAAAAAAAAAAACAGTCATCCAGTCTGTTTTTGTGAGAACGAAGCTGCTTCAGTGGGACTTTGGGAAGCACAAGAAAGAAAGGAAGTTCCCGGGGGAACAATATAACAACATGCAATTACTTTAAAGGGGAGAAGCTGCACGGTGGCTGCTCTTTGCACAAGTTTAATGCAACCTCAGTGAAAAACAGAGCTTTACATCAATTCTGGAGGAGCTACAGAAATGGGTCCTACAGAGATGGAGTGGAGGAAGGAAGGAAGGAGGGACGGAGGAGGGAACATTCCCAGTGAGTGGCTGTTAATTAGACCAGGAGCTTAAATGATGAAAAATTATCCACCAATACGTTTGACCATCATCTACAACAAACCTCAAAGTGACATCGACCGAGGAAATGAGAGGTTTGTTTGTTAACAAGAAGCAAGCACTTGCTACCAGCAGCCAGTAGAGGGCAGAAGAAGGCATCAACAACACAGTGATTAACACTTTCCAATGCCAGTAGAACCAGTTGATCCACCAGGACAAAAACAATACTCTGGTAATGTTATCTTTACTGGTTGACAGGGAGTGAAACATATGGATACACTGAATTATTAATAACTTTTATTTATCTTTATTCTATCAATATTTTAACACAATGCTGAGGTTCCCTTTAGGAGAGACATGGACGGACAGGGTCAGGAATGAGGTGATTAGAGGGACAACACAGACAGGAAGGTTTGGAGAAAAAGCTAGAGAAGACAGATTGAGATGGTTTGGACATGTCCAGAGGAGGGACAGTGGTTATATTGGGAGAAGATTGATCCTAGGGATGGAGCTACCAGGTAGGAGACAAAGAGATGCAGTGAGGGAGGACATGGAGGTAGTTGGAGTCAGAATAGAAGATACAGAGGACAGGGGGAGATGGAAATTGTTGACTTGATATTTCAATCAACAATTCAACAAACTGTATCATTTTTAGTGTTTTTTTAAATACAATGAATCTATGGAAACCCCAATAAAGCGAGATATTACCGTACACACCGCTAATGACTACTATGTCCTGACAATAAGACGGTGGACTGATGGGGGACAAACAGTTGATGTTATTTCTGTATAGAGAAAGAAAAAAGAGCGTTTTATAGTGAAGGAAATTAGGGGAGCTCACCCCAGGTCGATCCAGATCTGTTTACACTCCAGGTCGGGCTCCAAACCTGCTGCCTCGCTGCCACCAAAGTAAGTGACGTACAGGCGGTCGATAGAAATACCAAACTCCTTGGTCAGCAGCTCTAAGGCCATCTCGCAGGCGAGGTGCTATTGACACAGAGAGAGGTACAACACTGATGGGACCAGAGCCTGGGAAAGGCAGCTTTTATAGCTCCAGGAAAACCTGAGAACTAATCACAAACTAGAACAAATTGGTAAGAAAAGCAACAAGCAGCAACACCGTTACCTTAAAGTAGTCCCCAAAGGACCAGGAGCCCAACATCTCGAAGAAGGTGTGGTGGTACACGTCTTTACCAACGTCGTCCAGGTCATTGTGTTTTCCCCCGGCACGGATACACTTCTGGGTGTTGGCTGCACGACGCAGTTTGGCCATGGGGTGGGAGGGGTCGATGGTGTTTAGGAAGATGGGCTTGAACTATGACAATTCAAGATTCATAGTCAAAAAGTGGACAAACCAGTGGACACAACTGTGGCCTCCTCAAGACCAGAAATCAAGGAAACCTGGTATCTACACTGACTTATCTAAGATAAAGGCCACATATAAATGTGTTCTTGCTCTTTCATGTTTTGAAACTAAGCAAACATTTGGACCAGAACGTCGGCTTCCTGTATACATTAGGACAAGGACACCGTTGACTTCCCGTGACAGGGAACAGACATAAAAGATATCTACATATATAATTAAATGATGTAAAAAAAACATTATCATCTGTACCTGATTCATGCCGGCATTAGCAAAGAGCAGTGTGGGGTCGTCCAGAGGGATGGTGGACGACGAGTGGACGTACTGGTGCTCATATCGGCGGAAGAAGTCGATGAACTTCTCACGTATCTGAGCTGCACTTAAGGAGGAGTCCATCTTGATTCAGATCTCTGAGAGAAACAGACAAAAAAAAGTTCAGCCATGTTAACGTAAATTCACAACCATCATATTATGAACTACAATGCTGCCATCTAGTGACAGGTATGGTACATTCCTTTTAGCCCAGAACAATTGTAAAGCATTTTTATGTACATTCGTGAAAAAAAAATTCATAATGATGCTTGTGTAATGACATAGCTTGGCTGATATTGTTGGATACTTTTAACACAAATCATAAGAATAATTTTTGCTCATTGTTCTTACATGTTTATATGTGCAGTAAAATACAGATCAAGCAAAATGAAGTTCAAATTCCCTTTGTAAATCAATTTCACAGTTAAAAGACAATGAAAAGATAGTCAAAACTACAGAGAACCACTTTATTGACCACTTCTTCCCCGTCACTGAGTCAATTTAAAGTTCCACGTGTTCCAACAAGTTTCTACAGCAGGGGGTGTTCTTCGATTTTCACACTTAGCCGTTGGCTCTAGTCGTAAAGTGGCGGCAGCAGCAGCTCAGGAATTCTGCACAGTTTGGGAGGATTTTCCTGCTGTGCTGCACTACAACCAGGCAGACAAGTGTCAGTCAGGCTGCCTTAGTTGTGAATGACAACATAGCAGCATCATTATACTGCAATATTGCATCAGCATACCATGGGTGGTTTGGCCATGTCTGGAGTTCTGGTCTTGGCTTTAAACACCACAGAGGAGACAGTTTTCTGAGCCTCAGCTCTGATGTCTTGCACAAAACTTTGCAAAGAGACTCGGAAGCAAACAATCAGAACATTACTATAGTGTACAGCCTTGCAAGAGTTAACACACAACGCAGTCTTAGTCAGACCACAATGACAAACCTCAGTGACCTTATCCCATCATATCATCATCTCTGAGAAGTGCACATTCAAAAGTTCAAAACCCCAAAGTTTGAATGTCCGTGTAGGTTAATCCAGATTATATAATCCAAAAATAGTCACATTAAGGGCAACTGGACATAGTAGGTTTCTTGAACTGCTCTTTTCAAAAAACTTTCTACATCCAGTAACTATTTCTGGACAAATGTTGAGAACACCACAGGTTTGTTGTGGAACACTTTGCTTGTTAGAAACAGTTCTAACCACAACCGCCCAAAGCACAATATAGCACCTGTAATTGTTAAAGAACAATTCCCAGGAAACACTGGTTTGAAGACAAGAAGGGAACGAAATACACAGCTGGTACATGCAGGTCCCCGGGGCTGGCCGGCGGATGGTAAACAGCCGCTCTCCCAATCGTGACTACCAGGTCACCATGATGGCAACCACAGGAAGTCAAGACTTAAAGGAGATGGGGTGGAAATGTATCTGATTTTTCTGTAAGGCTGCAGTGTAATGGCAAGAATAAATACAACATCTATTGGGGAAAAAACATCTTTACAGATTTGATTGCAATTGACCAAAATCATTTAGACTGGAATGCAAAGACTGATTTCTGCTTCTTAGTGCCAAATATAAATAATAAACACAAACCAAGAGACCACAATGGTGTCAATTAAATGGAAATTTAAAACAGTTTTCCTTAAAAAATAACACAGTTTGAGGCAAACTACCATTGTCTTAATACACAAATAAAGCATGAGGCATGTTAATATGAATGAATATAAAAAATTAAATGTATTTATGAGAAACTATAAATGCCACTGATGGTATTCACAATTCGTCTAGAGTAGGTTTAACGTACAGAATTATCAATATGACATGATTTTTTTTTAAGAATAAAATGTGAAGTAATGTAAATGAGCTGCAGTAAAATAGTGCTTTTTTTAAAGTTTTTCAAGATCGTCACTCGAATCGACTCGTGTCATTGTGATGTTCTTCCAAAAAGGTTAGGGTGTTGCTTTAGGGAACTGCAGAAGCTCCAGTCTGACGTTAGCAGGCTAAAAGTTAGCCACTCACGCTACTCCCGGGTCTCCAACCTCTGGTGTGAACTACCAACACACCGCACTCACAGACATTCACCGTATTTAATGACGACACAAAAAGAAATAACATATACAACGGCTTTGACGGATAAAATACTCACGGAAGTCGCTCTGGTCGCAGAATGAATCCGGTACGGCTCCCAAAACACAGTGCTGTTAGTCCACGCCGCTGGACGAGAAGGGAAGCGCAGTAGAAGAAACACGCCCATATTCCCTGCCTATTGGACAATTCAATCCCTGTCACAAATACTTTGTTCTGATTGGACGGTTTTACTGGCAGTCACGACGCAACCCGTCGTATCATTGGTGCGGCTTTCCCGGCTTGGCTGATGCAATGGAAAGACGTTGATGCCAGTGGGTTTTACTATTTTATTTGATACTAAAGGACATTTTTAAGAAACATATGTTCATTTAATAAATTTGCTCTTTACTCTCTTATCATCTCTGCCTTTCTATACAACATAAATGCGACTAGGGCAGGTTTTAGCTTGTTGTATTTAAGTCTAATGACATAAGTTACATAAGTCATGGTGCTCGATACAGTACTGTTTACAACTATTAAATATTAATATTTTTAGGGAAAAGGGATTACTTTTTCACTTTTAATCTATGACTGTTTCAGTTTTATTTTGACCTAGAAATATGTACACACTAATTCAAAGCCAGGGAGTTTGGCATTAAAACAAAATAAACCAAATTGCTTATAAGTTATCATCCTATGACATTGCAATATTAAGTTCGACGAACGGGTTTCTTAAAGTCAAACTTTATTTTATCGGTATTTCATCGGCAGCATACTTTCGGTATCATTCTGGAACGGAACTATCATTGTCAGCGTTTTGTTTCTGGAACGACAGAATTCATCGCAGGACCAGTATACACGCTACTGATCCTGTTGACAACCGTTTTATCGGACTGTAGACATGCCGACTGATACCAAACGAGTACGTGGGCCAGAAGTGTCTCACAGTCCGTCTCTTTTTCTGACCAAACCAGCGACCGAAGTAAAGGACCACGGACCCAGAGCCGATGGTCGACAGCGGGACCAGGTGGACGTCCGGCCCGTTTTTGTGCGCTGCGGGCTTGTCAGCCAGGCTAAAGGTTCTGCGTACATCGAGGCAGGAGGCACCAAGCTGATGTGCTGCGTTTATGGGCCGAAAGAAACCGACCGTAAAGACGAGACTGATATGAAGTTTGGAAGGTTTGTATGCGTTTTCTCCACGTTATATTGGTATAAGTTACTAAGTAAAAAAAGTCTTCTTCCTCTTCTTTCGGCTTGTCCCCCTCAGGCGGAGTCAACATTTTCCATCTCACCCTGTCCTCTGTCTCCTCAACTCTAACTCCAACTACCTCCATGTCCTCCCTCACTGCATCCATCAATCTCCTCTTTGTCTCCTACCTGGTAGCTCCATCTCTAGGACCATTCATCTACCAATGTATCCACTGTCCCTCCTCTGAACATGTCCAAACCATCCCACTGTCTTCTATGGCTTTTTCTCCAAACCTTCCTGTCTGTGTTGTCCCTCTCATCACCTCATTCCTGATCCTGTCCATCCTTGTCTCTTCTAGAGAGAATCTCAGCATCTTTAACTCCTCCACCTCCAGCTCTGCCTCCTGTCTTCTACCAATTACTAGTGTCTCTAAACCATGCCTGGTCTCACTGTCCTGTAAACTCATTTTTTTTTTACATTATACCCAGATTGACAACGGACATGCGTTTTGCCCCCTTTTCCTGTCCGGAGAGAGGATCTTGGATTCAGGGCAGCCAGGACAAGGATTTCTCCCAGATGCTCCAGGAAAGCTTGCTGCCAGCACTGTGCCTCCACAAATACCCTCGCTCACAGATTGAGGTCAACGTCATGGTTCTGGAGAACAGCGGTTCTGTTTTGGCCCACGCGATCACTTGTGCTTCTCTTGCTCTAGCAGACGCAGGAATTGAAATGTACGACCTGGTGCTTGGCTGCTCCGTTCGCCAGGATGGGTCGTCTTTCGTGGTGGACCCGTCCTACGAAGAACAACGTGGCTGCAGCTCAGTAACTAAGAACCAGGGAAACCTGAGCGTTGCCTTCCTCCCGAGCCTGAACCAGATTTCTGGACTTCAGTCAGATGGAGACTTGACAGAAGAGACTCTGACAGCTGGGATTCGTACCTGCATCGAGGGTTGCTATAAACTCTACCCAGTCATACAACAAGCCCTGGCCAAGGCTGTGCGCAGGGCAGCTCCACCTCCATCAGAGAGCTGAGAGACTTATTCAGTAGTAACACAATTTTGGTATTCTCAATTACACCATTTACTTTGGCAACAAAGTTATTTTTCTATGATCTGTATAGTGTCATTAAATACAATAAACAAACCTTAAACATTTTTTAATGACAGTCTTCAGGTCTATGCTTCATTCTATAAATATAATAATAACATGTTGTATTCTAGCTTAGATTAGACATGGGCATAATAAGGCCTGGGGGCCAGATGTGGCCCGTTCAGATCTGTAATCTGGCCTGAACAACTTTGAAATTCTATAATTGGTTTGCATTATAAATATACTTCTTTTTGTCAATGACCAAGTTTTACCTATATATGGCATTGGGAATTCTAAAAGCATTTCAGCCTTTACTGTATGTCTTTTACTTATACTTTATTCTGATTCTGACATGACTAGTTCAATCTTTCTGCTAATGTCTCTGGACCCTGTGTCCAATTTGAGGACAATTTGTGAAAAAGTTTGCCCTCCTCTGACTTAGATTAAAGGAATAGTAAAAAAAATGCATAATGTGTTTTATCTTCTGCAAAGTTACATACAGTAAGTTACATAAGTAAGTGTCATTGATTGATTTAACGACGAGGGTAAAATATCGGTGAGCTTCAGGTGAACATCGGGAAATGTCCTATATTTCCCTCCGTGTACACGAGGGGCTCCGTACATCCGGGCTAGTGTCGATAATAAATAAATACTGCTCTAAAACGGTACACTTACCCAGCCACATAATATCTAAAATAACACAACGTTAAAATAGAATCGGAACTAACATCCCGTACAGCAGAGTCGAGTCGAGCCGATTTCACGGTGACACCCGCCGTCATTGAGCTGCACCTGGATTATTTCACCCACTGGTAAGTGTTGTTTACGCAGAACTTGGTTGAGATGGTAACCGGTTACTGGTACAACTAGTGTCTATTTTGTTGTGCATGTGAAGAAAGACGCGGTTTCGACCCGACACCGTGGTTTCTCACTGACACCGCTGCCGGTTCTGTCCCTACAAGCTAAAATGCTAATATTAGTCAGAGGCTGCGACACTGAGAGCTCCTAATAATATGGCCATAGATTTACTGCGTTACTGTTTGACGTTACAGTAACGCTGTGAGACTGTGAATCACAGTGATTCATTAATTTGTTCTCCGTCAGTAATAAGTCTTATTTTCTTCGTGGTGAATGAAACATTAACTTTGTTGATGGGTCATATGGTAACGAAGTAACTTATGGTAACGAAGGAGGAATTGTGGTCAAAAGTAAAGCGGATCATAACCATCGTTCATCGTCGTCCGCTGCTTTATTTGATACAAACGACGTTTATAATCCACACTTGCTTGTCATCGTGGTGTAATTGTTTGAAATGACCACAAGGGGGTGCTGAAGCCACATAAACCTAGAATCTGTTTATGGATTTTTTTTAATGGTTAACACTAGGGATGGCCAATAGTTAGATGGTATCTACCAGTAGATCTCCAAGGGAATGCTGGTAGATCCTGAGCCAAGACCTTAAAAAATGTAATAAAAACTAGAGATGTAATTTTATTTATTCTAGACAGACAGAATAACTTTCGTTAGATATTCAGTTTATCCTGGTAAATATATTTAGAGTTTTTCATCTAGGCAGGTCACTTCAACTTAGTCATTTGAAAAGTAGCTCACAAGACAGAAAAGTGTGGACATCACTGGTCAAGACGATAATCCTATACTGTCAAACCGACTTGTTTGGAGAGATTCAATGAGTTGTTAAAACAAGTCCAAGCCTCTTTGATATGCTTTTAAAATGTAAACACTAAGAACGAATTACTCTTTATATATATTTATATATTATATATTATATTTAAAATCCTCTCTTGGCAAAAATCTAACCCAAAAGTTTAGCTCGGCTCCACTGAGGAAAACTATTGACCACAGTTACCACGGAAATGACCTATTCATCCTCCTTGTCAGTGAAGGTCAAGGTGGGACTGACCCCATGCACGACTGTATTTGTGTTTTTTGAGAAGTTTGCGATGGCAGGAGGAGGGGCAACCAGCATCGACCTCAGCAGGAAGTTTGTGTCGGAAACAGAACTTGACGAGAAGAGGAAGAAACGACAGGAGGAGTGGGAGAAAGTCAGAAAACCAGATGACCCCGAGGGTAAGGACACGCAAATATTGAGTTAAAAGACAAAGTAGCACCTGTGTCCCATGGTATCTGTCTGTGTCCACTACGTCCAGAGGCTCCAGAGGAGGAGTACGACCCCCGGTCCCTCTTTGAACGACTGCAGGAGCAGAAGGACAAGAAACAGGAGGAATTTGAAGAGCAGTTTAAATTCAGTGAGTTTCACAAGGACACGGTCCATGAATCAGATGAGTCCATGATGAAGCTGATGTTGAACTTCTCATCAGTCTATGTTTTTTTAACTCCTGACAGGTTAAGGTTACTCGTCCATTCACTAAAAGCACTCTATTATGATGGTTTTGTTGTCGCTGCTGCCGTGTTTTGAGTGCATGTTTGTTTCCATGGCGACAGAGAACATGGTGAGAGGTTTGGACCAAGATGAGACCAGTTTCCTGGACGAGGTCTCCCGGCAACAGTGCTTGGTGGAAAAGCAGCGCAGGGACGAGGAGCAGCAGGAGCTGCTGGAATATCGAATATCCTTTCACCCAGCCTTAATTTATTTTATTTTGAAAAGCCTTTTTTACTTTTCGATAAAAAGGTAATTTATTGTCAAACCACAAACAAGGCTCTTAAATCAATTCATTGTTTTTCAAAGTCTGGGAATGGGGACTGTGGCGTTGGGGACAATGAGGGCATGCAGTGGACAGAGAGACACTTTAGAAAGGATGCAGCCAAAGTGATTATTTTTTTTTTCAAATTTTATCTATCCACTGTCCTGCCTTTTTGGGTAAAGACAGAACTCTAAAGCGCTTGAAATATATTGCCAAAAGAAAATACCGGACGTCTCCAGCAGAAATGGATGTTGTTTCAGTCGTGCATCACCTGGATCTTGTGACCAGGAACCAAAAAGTCGAGTTCTCCAAGAACGACTGTAACAACACGGCGTTAAGTGGATGTTGACTTTGTCACCTCCAGTCACGTTGTGAATGTGAGAAACACGAGGGGAAAAAAAAGTTCCCGAGGAGACGCAGATGTCACGCGCAGCCTCGACTCCCTGCAGAAACTGTCACTGATGACGAGTGAGATTTTCCCACCGAGTGGTTGGTCTGTCGGCTCTCTGACGTCTTTGTACCGGTCTGACTGAAGAGCAGAGTTGTTTCCAGGGGTTTGTTTCTCGATGTTGAAGAGAGTTTGTGTCTGAGAACCAACTTTATTTGTGTATCAGACTCACAACTCACACAAACAAAATCAGGACATCGATCAGTCCCGTGTTCAGCCAAGATGTCACAGAATTGACATGCATGATGGGAGATGTAGTTAATGGTAAACACACTTTTGCTGCATCTTCTCATCCTCTGGTTTTTTATTTTGGAAGTTGCTCTTCTCCCCCACTCTCTTGGATCATTGCTGCTTCTCCCCGACATCTCTCTGACTGACAGCCCTGTCTGCAGATGAAGAGAAAACAGGTTGTCGTGGAAACTGCATCCTGGTCTTGTTGCTACAGTATGTGAGAATGTCAGAGGGGTTGGTTTCTGATCTGAACTCATGTATGGAGGAAAGACTCCCTCAGGCCCAGTGTGTCTCATCTTGTCCCTGTTTCACATCTCCTGAGCTCTGTCCTCCCCTGTGCATCTTCTCTTCTCTTCATTTCTCTCTCTGTTGGTCTACTTTTCTTTGCTTCTCAGAACTCTGCCGCAATTTGTCTGACTCTATCAGGTTTTCGAAACTGAAGCAAAGACTTTTTTCGTGTCTCTGTGACCATTTCTTCACCTTAACCCGACTCTGACACAGCGCTCTGGTGAAACAGGCCAGTGAGAATCGCAAAGAACCTGAAAAGAAGGCAGCGGCGGCGTCCAAACAATCGGGGTCCGAGCAGCGGACCAGTCACCTGTCACAGGCCCATTTGTTGGTCGGGGCTGTGAAGAGACGAAGGTAGGCGCAGATATGGGGAAAGAAAAAACCCACTCGATCACAAAGGCTGTACTACTGTCCTTCAAACCCCTCTAAGATTTTTGTCTCTGTCTCAGTTCCTCCCAGTCTACGGAAGGCAGTAAAAAGCAAAAGTCCGAAATCACAGACGCAGGAAATGGAGAACGACACACAGGTGGGTTGACCAGAAGAGTCTGAACGACTTGATGAAGTTGAATCAACTGCTCAGTCACTAAATCTGCACCGGTCTGGTATCAGTTTTAGACTTGGTGTCCTGGAAAACCTGGAGTGACATGAACATTTGACTAGTTTTATTCTTGGAACACTCCCCTTGGGCACCTAAGGTAGACCATGGGGCTACCAGGTGACCCCAGACACCAGGTTGATGATCACTGTTATACAGTGTCCTTGCTAACCCTAGGAGTAGAAGGAAGTCATCCATATTTCTAGTCTAGTTTGAGAACACTGTAACGATTATTCCCAACTTCCTAAACGTCCTTAGGAAGTTTCTATGACATCACATGATCAGAGTGACATCCTATCAGCGATTAACCGACACATAGTACAGACCGCTCACTCACTGACTGTGTGTTCTGCCGTTTAGAGCAGGAGTCCGGACCAGCCGGAGGTGGAGGCACGGAGGGAGCTGAGGACCCACAGACAGTACCAGGTCTTGCGGCCAAGACCAGCTCGGCTCCTCTGACCTCCAGTCCGGGTGTGTTGCACCTGCCGTCGGCAGCCATGTGTGTCGGCGTGTTACCGGGACTCAGTGTGTATTCAAGCAGCAGCGACTCCAACAGCAGCTCGGACAGCGAAGGTAGCGTGGACGCAATCATCATGCCGTACCTGCGGCACGGCAGGGCTTACAGATAGATGTTACAGTGTCCTTTTGAGATGTTGAAAATAATTCTACAGTTCATAAATGTAGAGATGTAACACAAGTGGGGGAGGGTACACAACATATAGTCGCACACTGGCAACACATATGCAAACGGAAATGAGAGGCAGTCAAAAAGTCCTCAGACTGTTCCAAACTATCGTAATACTTCTGCTTTTTCCCTGCAATAAATCATTTCCCGAGTAGATGGCATTAAAAGGGTATTAAAAATGTAGGCTTTGAGGTGACTTTAACATCTCATTTATCTTAGTTCAAATGAACGATCCATCTTCTCTGAACTTGACCCCGTGTCAAATTTTAGGACCAATTGTGGCCCGCGGGTCAAACAGTTTGCCCGTGTCTGTTCTACATCGTCTATTGAGAAATTTCAGGCGATGGCAGAAATACCCTAATGATAATGATTTAGTAACTTAATGTAGACAAGTTTGCAAGAACCAACAGCCCAAAATAGGCTGATTCAGGCCCCCAGGTCAACGTTTATACATACCTGATCAAGAAGCACCTGCAAAAAAAATGTTTTTCTGAGGACTTTTTGACTGACCCTCAGCTGAGTTTAGACCACAGTGTACAGAGTCAATTCTTGCACGGCGATCCAGTGAATTTATCTGTGTATTTAATTATTTTACTTTGTTGTGTGACAATCCTAAACATGACACCTTCATCCCCCCTTCCTCCTCCTCCTTCCTGCCCCACTTCCTTTCCTCTTCCTTCCTTTCCTCCCCCCCTTAAATCACATCTCACGCAGTTTAAGGGCGAGCGACCAAACCCTGCGCCGCCTCCCCCGACGACATCCAGTCCCCCTTCCCTTCAACCCCCCCCATCCCAAAGCAAGCCACAGCAAAGAAAGCTGTGCTATTGGCTGAGGGAACAGGGACTGACAGCTGAGGAGCGAGGAAGAGACCGTGTTAGACCGTGTCACATGACTCACACCTTTTTTAGCTTTCAGCAAGCAGCAGAGGAGAGAGAGACAGAGACTTTCTGTGTCTGGGACAAATAGATCGAGTGAATCTCTGTCCACCAGTCAAATGTGAAGCTTTTTGTCAATGATCATGTTGAGAAGAGAAACTGTTGTCTCTGATGATGATGAGGTCTGAGCAAAGACAAATAAAGAACCGTCCCCTGGGGTTTGTCTTCACTGTGTCCAGTCTCTGAACATATAACATGTCACTGTACAAGTAATAAGATAAGATGTTTTACACACTGCATCTGTGTAAGATCTCAATCATCTAGGTCAGAGGTGTCACGGGCCAAACTTATTTAAAAAACTTAAACAATATTATTGCTTTTTCTTATGGAAACATTAAATCTGGAACAGTCAAAGCTTGATGTTATCAACACATGAGAAATTACATTAGCAATAATTCAAACATCAGTGTTATTTGATTCTTATTCCGTCTCTTCGTAGTCTTTCCAGATCCTTTTTAATTTAAATCTCAGGAAAAGGGAAAAGTTAGAAAGATAACACTAATATAAATTAAATGTATAATTTGAATAAATCTGGCGGGCCGGATTATAATGCCAAATGGGCTGCATCCGGCCCCCAGGCCTTAGTTTGCTTGGGCCTGTTTTAGTATATATGGTCTACATACTGGTGGGCTAACTCTAGTGCACATTTGGTTTAATCTCGTGGACCAGATATTGTTACATTGCGAGTTGGACACCTGTGATCTAGGTCATTTAATCCAAAAATAGTGACTTCACTATTATTGGGCAACTGGACCTACAGTAGTAGGTTTGTTGAAGATGTTTAACTTATCATCCATGACTACAGTGAAACATCTTTAAGGAACCTACTCATTCCAGTTGCTCTTATTAGGCCTACACACCCTACTTAACATTGACATATTTGATGAATGAACATCTATGTTCTCCTGTAATGATTCTGGGGTCATAGGTGGAAGGTGAGCAGCAGAGGGCGCCACCTTCAAACACCCACGGATTTACCAGCGTTCATTTAGCGACAGCAATGTAAAAAAGAGAAGCTACTGTACACCGTGAAAATAATTTATAGTTTTACGTTTAAAGTTACGATATTAAAAACAAAATAAAACCAGCGATAATCCCATCCATTTGGAACCAGCCCACAGATTCTGCCGCAGTTCTCGACCCTAACTTGACATCGCTTCTCCAGGGACCATCGATCAGTCTTTACTCCAGTCCCAATGAAACCACAGCGTGTTTATCTGCCCGTACAAAGGGCAGGTCGAGATCTCTGCGACGGAGAACTAATTACGTCTGGCTCGTTAAGAGAGAAGATGTGTCTCCGAGGACAAACTATTCCTGTTGTTTTCCCTGGAGAGGCTCATTCTTCCAGTCAATGTTCGGAAAAAAGGAAGAGATTTATGACAAAACCCGAGCTGTGCCTTGTAGTTCTCACTCAGACCCAAATTATGTTCAAAATGAAGCATAAACTACTCGGAAAAGCCTGGAGAACGCCACGATGACGTCACGACTAAAGCGAAAAACCCACCGCGATTCACAAAAGTCACAGCTACGGCATCGCGTACGTCAAATATTAAAGATTAAATAATATTAATAATGTGATAAAATAATTATAATAAGTATATTTTAAACACAGAGAATACATGTTACTCACCAAATCACTGGTTAGTTGTATTATTATCCGTGCTGCGCCATTTTAATAAGTCTTTCTATCGCTATTTATGCTAAGTCTAGCTTGTTTCAGTCACTTCAGGGCGTAAAATGTAGGCGCCTCGCATTATTCATTCCCTTTTCTTCTTTGTGTACCTAATAAAATCACTCTAGTCACCTACATGAATCTTTGTTGTTGGGGCAACTCAGTTTCAGATTGGTTCAAGAAAATAAAATCGAGTTTTCACTCGTTTCAAAGCCTCCCGCCATTAGTGCTACGATAAGGGCAGATTTATTTCCCCCTCAGCAACACATGAGAGTAAACCTGATTGGATAAAGAAACTTCGAGAACCGGGAGTAGCGGTACACTGTATGATATTTGATTGGTGAATAAAAATTTCTAAATTAAAAACAATAAAACATATACGAATAGAATAAATCCAGTTGCTTACGACTAAACCTTTTGGATTTTTCTTAGTGTAAAACATCATGTACTTAAAAATCATGCCTCTCTTATGACATCACAAATGCAACACAGCTGCTCAGCTTGAGTGGACTGAAAAAACGCTGACCCTCTGTGTGATTCTCTGGTCGATTTATTCACCTGAGCGCAGACATTGAAACAACTTTATAAAACCAATACCACGTTTGATACAAAGATACACAGTAAAACACGGACGTCCGCACGACGCAGCACTGCATAAAAAGTACAGCTTTGAACAGTGTCATCTTTGATCAGAACATAGAAATATACATTCAGGAAACTGTACATGCTTTAATTAACTGTTCTTTCCGCGTTTTTAATTGTTTAATGAACATTTGATTGGGTATGTCTGATATTGCTGACCTGACCTAGCATAATTTTTTCATTTTCATGTTTTTCATCCAATAATTAAAAGCCAGGGTTTTGTAAAATGATGCTTCACTAGATTCAAATGAGAGTCACTAGATGGCAGCACTTAAGCTCATTGTATTAATCTATTTTAATAATCAGGGATGGAATGCAGAATGCTGGTTGCAGGAACAAATTCAGTTGTTTGTTCAGATAAATAAATAAATATTTGCAGGCCAACATGGGTATCGGTTGATATCGGAATTGATAAGAAGTCTTCATATTAGATATTGGTAAAAAGTTAATATCGGACATGCCCACATTTAAAACTCCATATTTAATACAACCTGGTATTTACAACTTTTTTTTATAAATTAATAAAACTCATGCTTCTTCTTTTAAAACATTAGCACAGATCTGTAAACATAGGGAAATACTGGCACCATGCAGAGTGAATAGCCTCATATGTAACACCAAGATGGGTTTGTTCTGGAGTTCTCCCTCATCTCTCCTCTATCCTGAGTCACTGCTCTGATCCTCATTTGGCCCTAGTTTCTCCTCTGACTGGATCAGTCTCTTCTTCTCCTGACCTCATCCTGTTCTGCTCCCTGACACAGATCCACAAGACGACAGGAGAGGGATTGAAAAATGGTGCGGCTCAGATCGGACGTAGCTTTTACGCCAAGTTTTTGTTTGTACGGCCTGGACACACACATGCATAAAGCAAAGAAATGAACAACATCCAGATGAATCAGGAAATCCCCAATCCCTCCCCCCCAATGTCCTGCATATTTAATGGTTTAAGGACTTCTGAAGTCCCTTCAGACATGCAGAGTCGTCATGAGAACATCACCGCACGAAGCTGCGTGGCTTCAAGTTTAGAGAAAACACGTCACTTTTGATGGACTCACTCTGGTGCCTCCTACTGGTCCATGATGTGGTTTTCACTCACGTGATCGTACAGAGTTTGTCGTTGAGGAGATGAGATGTTGTTGTGGAGCTATGGTACAGTGGGGGAGCTCTGTCGGCCCTCTCCTGCCCCACGTCTTCACTCCGGAGCCTGGTTGATTGGTGGGACGTTCCTCTGTTTGAAATACTGCGTGACCTGCTGGGGGAGCTCAGCCAGAACGGACTTGGCCAAGGTCTCTTTTGGAGCCTGAGAGAAAAAAAACACAGCAAGAGGAGTTGGGTCCGGTGATGCTTCACCACCAACAGCTGTTTGCTGATTTCCATCAATAGCTCACAGAACAATGAAACTAGGTTTGAAGTGTAATTTACACCTGATCAATTCTTTATTTCCAAAGATGTCCACGATTATTATCAATATCCAACATGTCAATATTGTCAAAACAGTTAATTTCCTATTGTGATATCAACAAATACCCATACAACAGAGCCGTGTTGGATTATTGGTTACGAAGATTACTAAAACTAGCTGCCATACCGAGATTTTTCCTCAAAACTATTGTAGAGTAAACGTAATTTGACAAAACCAAGACATTGATAATGATTTACGGATGACACAATCGTGCTAATTTTGGGCCAATAATAATTATCTAACATCCCTGCGTAATAACATTTCTAATAATAATCTTTCTACAATACCCTAATAATTCTTGCTTTCACCTGATTGGTCGGAATAGTTAAAGGGAGTTTCTGACTCCAGTAAAAAACACAGCTCTGTTAAAACTGTTCATTTAAGTCAATAAATTCTATTAAGGAAACACTTAGCCAAGAAGTCCAACCTACGGCTGTTGCTGCTAACTGAGCAGCTCGTGGTTCCAGGTCACTCTCATTAGTGCGTTTCCTCTCTCTCCGTGTTCTCCCCTGTTTGTGCTTGTTGTCTCTCGCCCTCCCACCGAACAAGCATCAAATGGGAAAGGAAGCCAAAACGAATGCCGTTTCTTCCTCCCACAACAAAGGAAGTCAGTGCACCCACTGCTGCCGCCTCCCCCTCCTCTCCTCTCACCCCCTCCTCCCACACACATTAATGGGAAAATGCACATAATCTGTCTTGGTGAACAAAACCTAAGAACACAGGCCAGCACACAGAAACACACACTAATTATTAATAACTTGTTTACTCTCTTTTACTTCACACATGCACAACAAATGAACTGATCATGTGACAAAGTGCAAACCACACACACTCACAGGAACACACACAAACCCACACACACACACAGAAACATCGGGGGATTCAAACAGCCCTGGAGCCAGACTACTGTCAACAAGAGAACCCATCCACCACTATCAGTAGTAATAAAGCAGTAGAGGTACGACTATTACTACTAGTTGATGATGATGAAGATGGTTTGGACATGTCCAGAGGAGGGACAGTGGACAGATTGGTAGAAGAGTGATCCTAGAGATGGAGCTACCGGGTAGGAGACAAAGAGGAGATTGATGGATGCAGTGAGGGAGGACATGGAGGTAGTTGGAGTCAGAGTAGAAGATGGAGAGGACAGGGGGAGATGGAGAAGGTTGACTTGCTGTGGCAACCACTGAAAAAGGGACAAGCCGAAAGAAGAAGTACTACTAGTAGTAATAGTACATTTATGCATTTTCTTGTAGTAGCAGTAATAGTAGAAGTATTAAGAGTTCAGTCCAACTAGTAGTAGAAGGAGTACTTTCATGCATTCACGTGTATCACCAGTAGTTGTACCTATAGTAGTGGACTTAGAAGAAGTACCGAACCAAACAGATGAGGTTCTACACAGAGTCAGTCTTCTTTTCACCGCAGCATAGTCCTAACCTTCAGTCGGAGGACAAGACTTACATTTCTGAAGTCTCTGAAAGGGACAAACTGCACAATGTCTCGGACCGCCTCCTCTCCAGCGCTGGACCTCAGCACGCTGGCGTCTCCGTCCAGGAACTCCATGGCAGCAAAGTCTGCGTTTCCCACCCCAATGATGATGATGGACATGGGTAGTTTAGACGCCTGCACGATGGCGTCCCTCGTCTCGTCCATGTCGCTTATGACGCCGTCAGTGATGATGAGGAGGTTGAAGTACTGCTGCAGGGAGGAAGAGAAGGAGAAGAGGAGAAAGAGGAGAATAAGAAGAAAGAAGAGGAAGAAAACAAAAGGGACATTTTCACAGCTAAATCTGGACCAGATTGTAATGAATGGAATAAAAAATCCTCATGGCACAATCACCATGATTATCTCCTTAACAACTCTAACACTGTGTAAAAAAAAAAAAAAGTCATAATAATAACCAGAATGAGAGCTGGCTTCATTATCACAGTCAGCGGAGCTGTGTTCTAGTGACAGAGCAGAACATCTGTTCCTGGAGGGAAATGAATTCAACACAACAAGAGCAAAAGGAACCGTAATTTAACCTTCGCAGGGAAATGACTTCATCTCTGTCAAGTCAGACCTAGTCAAACAAAAGTATATAATATTTATATATATGCATATAATATATATTTAATATAATAATAATAAAAACATGGAAATGCAGTAACCCTACAGGGCTACAGGAGGGAAAAAAAACAGTGTTTCTGACTGTCAACATAACAACAAATAAACTCACTTCATCACTGAAGTAGGTTATGATTTGGAGATGCCAAGGATCGGAGTTTTGATATTATCGTCCAACTGATATTAGCCCAAATATGTGTGTAAGAGTCATTATTGGTTTTCCTCCGATAATAAAACACAATAATACAATGCGTGGGTGTGCGTCACTAGGTGGCAGCATTGCGGCTTATGTCCTACTCATGCAATGATTTGTGCAAATAAATAAATAAATAATACCAGGTGTATATCGGTTGAAATTGGACAACATCAACATATCAAATATATGGGCAAAAAGTTAATATTAAACTTGCCTGGTAATAACGTGGAGTTCTTTATTCTGTTTCCTGTTCATTTAAAAGTCACAAAATTTCTTTGCCTGATAGTAAAAGAAATCTACGTATGAAGTTACACTGAGCTGGTGATGTTTCAGTGACAGGGGCAACACACACACACACACAGACACACACACACACGGGCATGGATAAGGAGTGTGATAACTCCTCCTAAAAAGGAGAGAACTCGTCTGCAGTTATTTCCTCACAGAGACAAAGAGAACACACACACACACATCCAGGTCTTTGTGTGTTTGTTCTCAGCAGGGTGACAGTGTGCAATTATGGACAAAAAGCACTGTGGGGGCATAATGATACCCAGATCCTGCCCCCTCCCACCCTATGCAGATCCAGGAGCTGCTGCACAGGCAGCGGAGGAGAACATCTGCTACGACCGGCTGCACGATCGTGAATCTGCAGCGTGGCAAACACACACTGACCACGACCTTTGACTGCTGATGGGTTTTTTTTTTTTTTTACAACAAACATACCAAAAAAAAAGCTGCTGCGGTCGCACAGAGGGAAAGACAGGAAGTGAAACCTGCTCTGCCACAGCTACAGTCCATACCAGAGACCTGGTCTGAACTGGTTTCAGTTGAGTATTTCAGGCACCTGCAGAAATCATCAAGCTGTGGTCCAGATACGTCTCAGGACTCTTCTCCCATCACTGTAGTGGAGCTACAAGATGAACCATGGGATAGGAAAAAAAAAGTAGAGACCCGATAATTCCTCTATTGTTTCCATATATATTTCACCTTAGGAACATCTCAGTTATCACTCCACACATAATGAGTGTGTTTGGACCATGATGCTCAGTGGCAACTTGGCAGCCGCTGGGCGCAAACCTGTATTTTTCCGGACCTATGTCCACTCACCTAACCACCTGACTTAAAGCAGGTTTATCCTGAATTAGTACCAACTGGAAAAGGGTTTACAAACTGACATCCAGCCCCATCGTCATGACAACGAAGGACACCTCCAGATATCGCGGCACTCTGTGGATGTGTTCGAGTCCCGGCTCTGTCCCAGCTGGGTTTAAGGAGGGACTGTGTCTGTCATCCACCACCGCCCTGGTGGAGACTCTGGTTAACACACCCCTCTACTTCACTGCTGTCCTACAACCAGTGAGTTAGTGTCTAAACCAGTGGTTCTCAACTGGTGGGTCCCGACCCAAAAGTGGGTCACAGACCTGTTCTGAATGGGTTGATAACAGCTGGTCAACAATCAGGTGAATAAAGTGAATCAGCTGTTGAGCATGTGTTTCATTTTGGAAAAACTCTTATTTTGAAAGGCACATTCTGCTGAATAAATGAGTATGTTAAAAGAAATGATTTTCAAGTGTTTTTTTTTATTTTTTAGGAAAATTCTTTTGCTTGGTTTGAATTCTATGAGAGTGGGTCGCCACTTAATGACCACAGGGAAACCACAGTGGTCCCAGAGTGAGACCACTGGTCTAAACCACATCAGCAGAATAGTTAGAACAGTTACAAGTATGTTGGACCAGCAGGGGGCGCAACACAGGAAAAGGCCTCAGTGAGACACAAGACCACGGAACAGAACAGGTGATCACATGACCACTCACCGCTGCCTTCTCCTGCTGCAGGGCCTGGGCTGCGAAGCGGGCTACGTGGTTGATGATGGGAGCGAAGTTGGTGGGTCCGTAGAAGCGGATGTGGGGCAGACAGGCGGAGTAGGCCTGGGCGATGCCTTCTACACCTGGAGAACCACAAATACAGCGAGAATCAACCGTCTTCACCGGGTTTTGTTTGTTGTGTTGCGTATCGTCAGGCTATAGTACATACTCTAGTACTAAAGGTACTTTCAGTGTATCAGAAGCCACCACACTGAACAGTTGGACAAGGGTTCTTGTCAGTACTAAAGTTCTCTTGCCGCACTAAAGTTGGACGTACTGTTGCTGCGGGGATAAGGTCTAAATTTGGCTCCTGTACTTTCTAAAACTCGGTGTCCCAGGTACGGCAGACAGACTCTTCCTCTGGGACAGGGTTGACGTCACCAGCCTGTCTGTCTGTCTGAAGTGCTGTGATTGACAGCAGACGTTACACTGTGACCTGCTGCACATGGTAGAAAAAAAAAGGTAAAAAATGGAAATGAACTCCATCCATTCCTTGCTGTATGATAAATAGTTGTCCAAGTGTCTCAGAACAGAGCGGTGTGGACGTCTCAGTCGGCATGAACTGTCAGAACAGTTGATAATTCAGACTCAGTGCAGCTGAACGTGTAGGTGAAGTGTGAAGGTGGTATTTACTCTGTGAGATCCTCACAGAGGAGGAAGACATCTGCTGCTGTCACCAGAGCTGGACACCGACTCCTGTCTTCGCAGACACAGGGTTCCAGGATTTTCCTCCACGTTTTGTGCTTCAATCACCATACGCTGGGATTTTTTTTCACAATTCACGTGTGGCTCGTCAAAGGAAAGAGTTCAATAACAGAATAGAAAAAACTCGTGAATGCTGGACGTCACCATCGATTGGTCTGGTCTGATGGTCTGGTCTGGCTCTGCCAGGACCTGGACCAGGAAGGACATCCTTTCTTTGCAAGAACTTCTGAAAACACTGCTGGTGTTTGTGGAACATTTTTTCTTCATGTGGGGACCTGACTTTTGGGTTTAAAGGACGGTCACTTTCAATGATTTTAAACACATCCTGCCCCCTACTGTTCAAGAGTGGGTGGTGCCATGGTCTGACCAGTGACTTTTGAGATAAGGCTGCCTACTTTGGAACATTTTTTCATGCCTACGTTGGAACCTGACTTGTTTTCAACAGAGGGTCACTTTCAAGGATTTTAAACAGATCCTGCCCCCTAGTGTTCAAGAGTGGGTGGTGCCATGGTCTGACCAGTGACTTTTTGAGATAAGGCCGCCTACTTCTCCTCAAACATTGGGGTCACTTTTCATGTCTTACCTGAACAAAACGGGTTGGTCGGGTTAAAGTTGATGGCAAATTCATGCGATACCTGGAGACAAACGGAAAGAAAAAAAAAAAAACCTAAAGTGAAACGATACGTCGTAGAAAGCGGTCCATCTCTCCCACGTCTCCTCCCACCCTCTCTCTGTACTCTCGCTCTATCCTTTGTCCTTTTCATCAGCTCAGCGCCATGGCAACACAGATGGGTTGACAGTTGCGTAATCGCGTGAATATGCATGTTTAAAGCTAACAGTGTCTGCGTGTGTGCGTATGTGTGAGTCGAAGTGTTTCTGGAATATATGTACAATACAAAGCTAACAAGTGAAACCACTTTCCATCTCTCAGAAGCACAAACACACACAGACACACACACAAACGTATACAAGTATATACCTTCCAGTCTGGTGGGAGTTGAGCTCCAAATCCCAGAGCAGGAAACATTTTGTCGCTGTGGAGGAAACCATGACAACAGATTTCAGTATTAACTTAAACGTTTCAGAAGTCACTGAAAAACTGACCTTGTAGGGGCAGAAACTCACAACGGTTATAAACTGTTTTTAAATATTTAAATAAAATATTATCTGCATAAGAAAATCCAGCTTTTAATCTGGAAAATACACCCAAATACCACATTTTGCCGCTGCCTCAGTGCTGTTTAATTCAAAATTATTAATGTTAATATTGAGTATAATTTAAATTAGATTAATTTATTATTTAATATTATTTTATTTATTTATAATGCGCTTTCCATCTCTGGGATCTCAAAATGCTAACTGAATATTGGTTTTGATTAATTTTGCTGATAAAAAAAAATCGATAAGAAAATCTGTTTCGGGGGGGCGCTGGTGAGCAATGATGCTATAGGCCGCTTTTCCTGAAAGCTCCCACATAGCTTGATAAAAAAATCTGTTTGGACAACATTAGCAAAATCAGATATTGACAAAAAGTAACATTGGTTAACACAATTAACCATAAATATCAATGGGTCAAGTAAAAACATAGACATTTTATTACATTTAACGAATTATAAATTTATAAAAAGATGCTCTGAACATAAAGCGTTTTTTTCTCATTGTTAAAATTCATCAAGTGGTCCAGATTGAACATCTCAGTGGGCCAGTTTTGACCTGTGGGCCATATGTTTGACCTTTAAAGTAGATCATTGAAGTCATGCATCTCTAATGTGAAAAATAAATAAAAAAATAAATCAAGGAGCCAACTGGGAGTGTGTCCCAGACTCACGTGTCGTAGTCCTGTATGATCTGACCCACGGCCAAGATGGCGGCCAGATACTCGTTGCTGCCCAGAGGGTTGATGTAATGGAGGGAGGACGGCTCTCGAGGATTCCCATTGGACGCCGTGAAGTCGATTCCCACCTGTAGAAATGGGGAGGTGTCTGAGGTCAGTTTGATGGAGAAAGAAAAAGACTAACGGGTAAACAACAAGTGTTTTTTTGGCCTGAGGGACGACAGTGACCATCAGACCATATGTCACTATCTGCCTGTTGGCGCCCACTACAGTCCAACTGGACTTCACTGAAATTAAAGGTTGCTGCAAATGATCTGACCCAGGTCAGGCTGCCGGGTCTGAGATGGTAAGTCTAACCATGGGGGGGCGCTGTCACTTCCTGTTTCCTGTAATCAAGTTATCTTTCACACCTGTTTTTTGTTGACATGTCTACGTGGTTCTGGAGCCTGAGGTCTCACAGAAGAACTGAAGTATTTTTAACACAGATGACCACAGGGTGACACGGCCAGAACATACACTCTGCAGACTCCTTCACACCCAGAATGGATCACACGTGTGTGAACACACACACACACAGAGTCTAAGATAATAGGAGATTAGAAGTGACATCTGGTCCTCAGGCGTCCAGTGGAGATCTGTGGTGTGACAAAGAGTCGACGCAGAAACTTCCTCTCTCTTCTTTCTCTCTTGGTTTCTTTTAAATCTTCAGCAGATTTTGTCTTTTTTTTTTATTTGCCGCCGCGGGCAAATGTGTCTCTTTCTTCTGTCGAACAACAACATCAGAAGAAAAAGGGATAAAAAAGATGCAGAAGCCGGTGAAGCTGATGTATCGACGGTCGGACTCCTGATCCCACATTGTTCTATTTACTGCAATCACAAAGATTTTCAGTCCAGTCATTTACCTTCATCCTCTTATTGGTAACAGCTGTGGTCCCCAACCACTGGGCTGGGGACCGGTTCCGGTCCGTGGGTGACTTGGTGCCGGGCCACAGAGAAGTAATGTTTCCTTTTGTCCCCATCTGTCTATTACTTCCACTTGATCCATACCCATATCAACAAAAGAACTGACCAATAGAATGGCTAGGATTCCATCATCAATACAGCAACTATATTTGATTAGGAAATATTTTCTCAGTGAAGACAACAACAATAAACTCAAAATGACGCAGAGTCATTGATACACGATTCTAACTTTTCATACTGGTGTGGTAGGAGAAAATTATAGGCTGTGTGCACTTGAGAAATCCTTGTTGTGCCCATGTACAGTTTGGGTAGGAAAATTTTATAGGTAGGAAAATATTTCAGAACACTGGAGTGTGATTTGGGTGGCAGTGGTGGAGGCCAGATTTCAAGGCAGAAGCAAAAACCATCAAGTCAAGACACATAAAAACATATA
Source organism: Paraplagusia blochii (assembly GCA_016785265.1). NCBI lineage: Eukaryota > Metazoa > Chordata > Actinopteri > Pleuronectiformes > Cynoglossidae > Paraplagusia > Paraplagusia blochii. The sequence continues at coordinate 281,955 of JAFBJS010002801.1, read as the reverse complement.
TATATAAATATATATATATATATATATATATACACACACACACACACATATATATATTTCCAAACAGAATTGAACAATTCCTGTTTTTTCATCAACCTCCTCCTGAGTCAGACTCAGACTAATCTGTCTCCACGTCACCACCAGGGGATCAGAAACTGTGCGTGTCCTATTTTTCCACTTTTTCCTTAAAGTACTACAGTTGTGGGGTCACAACGTTAGTACAGTACTAGTAGAAGGTTGTATTCAGGTTTATCTGGGAGTTAGGCCTGGAATGGGAAGCAGATTATGGATTAAAATTAGAGATGTATTTGTAGTAGTCAAGGTGAGGGTATGAGGCTGTGAGTGTTAGATTTACTTAAAGTACTGACAGAATATTACAGAGGGTGAGTGAGTATGTGGGTGAGGGAGAGACAAAGAGAGAGAGAGAGTAGATTTGTGTGAGAAACCTATCCTTTGTATCCAGGATATATTCCCATTCTTGAAGGATATCAAACATTTGACATGAATTCCAGTGTGTCTCAGTGACTGGTTCTTTGTGCCTGAGTGGAAGAGAGACATCCAACTGCTCTCTCTCTCCCTCAGTCTTCTCTGCCCTGGTTCTTCCTCTTGGAGGAGATTAGGATTAGAGAATCTGCTAAGTCTGATGGAACAGCAGAAAAACTGCTCTTTTCTGCTGCTTTTCTCTACACTACTGTTGTTGTAGTAGTACTGTAGTACTAGTACTGTGTGTGTGTGTACTATCACCTGAGTAGTTTCCTCAGGAAGACATTTCACGGTCCTCCTAGAGATACTTTGGAGAATGTGCCATATTGTGTCGAGAAAGAATGGACGTGTACATAACGGGCGATGCCAAACATATGGCCCGTGGACCAAGACAAGTCCATCCTTCTTCTCCTTTCAGTTTGTCCCTTTTCAATGGTTTCCACAGTGAATCATTCTTGTCCATCTCCCCCTGTCCTCTCCATCTTCTACTCTGACTCCAACTACCTCCATCAATCTCCTCTTTGTCTCCTACCTGGTAGCTCCATCTCTAGGATCATTCTTCTACCAATGTACCCACTGTCCCTCCTCTGAACATGTCCAAACCATCTCAATCTGTCTTCTCTAGCTTTTTCTCCAAACCTTCCTCCTGAAAACATGGACACTGAGGACACTGTGCTGGAAACAGGGGACTATGTGTGCCGTCAACATGTAGTGAAACAACCCTGTGGTGTCCAACCCTGATCCGTTCACTAGTGTCTTAAACACACAGTTGCCCCAGTGGAGACCGTGAGGCTGCAGTTTGTTGACGAGTCTTTCTGAAGGACAGCTGTTATCAGCCAGTTTGCAGGTTCGCCACCGTTCCTTGTTTGATAACCGTGTTTACGACGCAGCGGAAATGAGTTTCCCACTGAGCAACAGTTGACGACTCCACTCTGCTAATTGGCTGTTTTCCATATCAACCACTTTTTTCAAACCTTATGTTCTTTTCATTTGTTTGTATTTTATTTTAATTCTGACTGTTACAATTTCCCTGACAGTTAAGTCTAAATGGTCTTAGCTGCGAAGACGACCTCACGGAGAGACACTAATTTGAAAGAACGCAGAGTTTACCTACACAACCTGTTTAGCTGAGCAGAAAACAAATGAACTCACAGGGATTGAAGAAAGACAACTTTTGACTATGTCCCGCAATTTCCGGACAATAAGTCGCAACTTTTGTCACACAATTTCAACCCTGTGGTTTATGCAGAGATGTTGCTAAATGTATGCATTTTTTCTAACTGCTTGGGCAGAAAAGGTGAGAGTGAGACAGGTGGTGTCGAGGAGGACGCAAGTCACAACCACCAATAAACACCGGAAGAAGAAGAAGAAGTTTAACATTTACAGTTCTTTATCCTTTTCTAACTGTTGACTACACTCTCAGCTCCAACAAATCACCTGCAGTGATTTTGTTTAACTGACCAGTGACAGATAAACAGAACAAAGCGTTTCCTCAGCCACAACAATCCATTAAAAACCCATTTAAACGGTGAGATAATGTGGGAAATAACAGTCAGGTGGTGGCGATAGAGAGCTGTGGGTCGAAGGGTTGTGAGTTTCTCTTCATGTCTTTCAAATCAATGAATCTCATTAAGGATTCATCAGCGCACTGTTCAAGGGAGACCCCCGCAGCATGTCCCCTGCCATTACACCTCCTCCCTGAGAGACAGAAGAGTTCTGTAACCCTCCCCAGCGCCCCCCTCAGACCTGAAGAGAGAGGAACGCCTGGTGTGGTGGAGAGATTACGGCTCATAAACAGATGTAAACAACAGGAGATGAAGACGGAGGATAATGAAATACTCACAGTAAACATGAGTTGGCATCCTCCCAGAATATAATCCAGAAAGGTGTAATCTCTGGTAATCTGTGGGAGCCACAGATTAGAATGAGTGTAACCATTAAAACAATACAGAAAACCTAAATTACACAAACAAAAAATCCAGACATTTATAAAATACTCCACCCTCAGAGTAACTCTGTGTTGTTTACTTTTAATTATTTATTATGAGGCTAAGTGTATTGGGTTGAATTTTAATATGTCAATACAAAATAACATATTCCTTTGATGTGATAAATATTAATAAAATTAATAACAAGATAATTAAATAGTTTGTCTACTTTTATTATGCAATATAAATAAAATGTATTATTATTATTATTAATATCCATAATAATCGTTATCGTTTTTCTCCTGCCTGGATTTTTCTTAATGATGATGTGACATAAAAATGGTAAGGGGGGATAAATGGCTGCATGTTAAAGTAAATGTCACTAGATGGCAGCATTGCAGCTAATTTTTTATCAATCTTTTTATTTAAATCAGGGGATTGCATACTGTCCCGCTGCTAGTAACCCATAGACCAGTTTGTGCAGATTAATAAATAAAGAAAAATATTGGAAAAGCAGTAATAACATAGTAACAGGAACTCACTACTGCAGGGTTTGATCTACCCTAGATCTACAGAATGATCTCCTTATTCCTATGGAACACTTACTGTGTATGAAACTCAGTAAGTGTTCCACGAACTGGAGTCCACGGTCTCCGACAGACGGACTGAGAATTATGGGTATCTCAGTCAGTAGCTGTTGTCTGTCTCCACGTTGACAGATTTACTGCGACTTCTGTCAAGAGTTTTTTCAGGGACGTAAAACATTCATAGCTCCTCGGTCCTTGTCCTCACCTTGCACGACTTGACGATGATGACTCCCGAGTTCTTGTAGTTCTTTTTCTTCTTCTGTTTTTTGGGGTTGATGCAGTCGAACTCTACCTGAAGAAGTGAGACAGGAAGTTGGGTTAGAAGAAGATTGATTTACTGAGAAACACAAGTCATTAAAAATCTGAAAGTTGACTTGATGGTGCAGGGAACATATTAAATATTTCATATTTGACTTATTTGTGTAAAAAAAAAGTGATATTCATATGAATCAAAACGCACAAATATGTAGGTATTGAAAAAGGCAACACACAGACACTGTGAGACACTGACAAGACTAAGTCAGCGGTGACTCATGTGACAGGTGACTCTAAATCTCTTGTGTTGTTCCAATTCCTCAGCTGAAGGCTGTTTTACATCTGAAAAGTCTGTGGTTTTCTTTCTCCCCCATCCTCACACTCAGTCTCTCTGCCTCTCCCTCTTTTCTTTCCACCATCTCACTCCGTCTCTTTCATCGCCGCCGTTGTGTTTTCTGGGTTTTTTTTTTTCTTCTCTCTTCTTTTTCCTCTTTTCCTCCTGCTCGTTATTTTTGTGTCACCCTTCACATCATTACCACACATGAAGAGGCTGTGAAGGAGTCGGGCGGCTGCTCTGGCACACGCACTCCTGCAGTTTCACAGATGAATACACGCACCGACGCACGTGTCGCCACCACCGGCGCTCTGCTGCACAAACAGACGGAGCTGCTGAGGAATAAAATCCTGCTCTGATCCCTGCATCTCCACCCAGACGAGTTGCGATAGGTCCGAAACTACGACTTAAGGAAACACAGACGCTAGGGACGTCTGATAATATTGTCTGACCAACATTATCGGCCAGACACTGAAACACGATGCCTGCGATTCGACAAGTAACGTCAGCTTTGAAACAGTTTTGGGAAAATAAATAACCGCATAAATAATTGACTAGTCACTAGATGGCAGCATTGCAGCACATTTTATTACCTAAATAATCAAGGGAATGAAGAAGGCTGGTGGCAGTAACTCATACACACATGCAGATAAATAAATAGTACTTATTATAGTATTTCAATGGGGACTGTTCGCTAACCCATCATCTTAGCGAACAGTTAGCACAATAAAATCAAACATTTTTTTTAAGATGGCACCAAATTGTCAAGACACCAGAACTGTGCCTCTGGTGTTTGAGCCGTGATCATGGTACCACGTAAGTGAGCGAGCTCTCACCTCCACTGAGTTCTGGGCTTCACTCATCTTGGTAACCGTGGTTTGGAACTCGCCGATGAAGTCGTGACCGCCGTCGTTGTCATAGTCGTAACACAGAACCTGTCAGAGAGAAGGAGGGACTCTCACTGTGTGTAATTATATTTTTAATAGATTTTCTTTTTATTTTACAGAAGCACTTGGTCAAGTTCTCGACGTGGACCTGGCATGTACTACAAGTAGAAGTACAAGTATCTGAGGTTTGTAATAAGGTGGGGATCTACATCCATCCCCACAGTCAGTCAGTTGACTGTTCTAATCACCAACCTTGATGTTTTGGTGAACGTCTCCGTTGCAGAGTGAAATCAGAGGAACGGTGAAAGATTTCCAAGATGGATCCAAGGTGTTCTTTATGACCTGGAGTTACAGGGAGATCCATCCATCATCCATCCATCCAGTTAGTCCAACACATCCATCTATTCCTCATCCATGCAGCAATGCATCCATCATCTATTCACTCATTCATTCATCGATCAATGAATCCATCAGAGCTCTCAGGTTTAACACACTTCTGACTCCCTGACTCACCTCCGTCCTGTGCACCAACATCCATTTACCGTCTTCTGTTTCCTGTTTATGGAACTCCAAGTAGGGATCAGACTTCCCGAAAAAGTCCTTTAGGAAAACAACGCAAACAACCACATATCAGAACCTAAATCCAAACGCTGACATCATCGCCAGACCGCGGGTGCTGCGGTGAATGCCCACCTTCTTATCCAGTTTCCGCCCACTCAGGGTCAGCGTGATGATTCTGTTGTCTGACAGCTCCTGAGCTGTGATCTGCAGAAACACGCAGCAACAACAACAACAGTAACCTGTGGTGAAGGAATTTAAAGAAAAAAAAAAACCCCAAAGCTGAAAACAGTCAGTCGGGCAGTCAGTACGCACCATGATGGAGCCTTTACCAGCTGGTTTCCCATTGGCCAGGATTAATGGTCTGTGGAGCTTTTTGTTGGACACAATCTGGAATCAGAAATGTTGGGATTCTATGTTGGTTACCTGGCTGTTCAGTCTCTTAATCTGAAGGTCTTGTTGGAATTAAACGCACAGACGGTTCTTTAAAAACGAACCTTTTCCTTAATAAAGTAAAGGAGTTCAGAGTGCAATCCTATTTAGAGGAAAATGGACAGAACAGCAAATCACAAAGAGAAGGAAAACCATCTCGTACCACTCCCAGCGTACAGATGAACTCTCCCAGGAAGTCGTGCTCGTACAGCTGCGTCGCACACTTGTCCTCGTCAAACATGGCAAACCGAAGCTTCTGGACCTCCTCAAAGTGGTAGTCCACCTGAAACTTCTTTCCAAACACTGGGTTCAAGTTGTTGACGGCCGTTTCAGTGCGACCCAACTGAGAGACACAGGAAGTGGGGAAAAAAAAAATGGATTATTATTTAAATGAAGACATCATTAAATAAACAAAACAAAAACACAACAATCATGAATTTTAATCTTCAGCTAAAATAAGGTTTTGATCTGTAATAACATACGTTCTCAAATACATGGCTCCTATATTTCCTGCAGCCGCAGGAATTTCAAAATAAAATATTTTTTAGTCTTTGTTCTCTTTGAAAACATTACATTGAGACCTTTTAACACAACCATTCAAATACAACACGTTTGTTTATATCTATGTTATTGTTTTTTTTGCTGTTGTGGAACAGAATTAACTTCTAGATCAGGTGCAAAGCTTTTGATTCAAGTTGAATGACATCTGACAAGGCTACAAAACTGAAATGCTTTCAACCTTTCCTACACCACGAATAAGGAGAACGTAGACCAGTGTGTTCCAGTGTTCCACAACCTTTTTCAAAAGGTTAAATGTCTGGTACTTTTTTCACGGACCGGTCTTAAAGTTGTGGCAGATAAATACCCCTTAATAAAATGAAATGTTTTGGTGTTCTGAAATAGTTTCCTACTTATAAAATCTTCCTACCCAAATGAACCTATAATTTTCTCCTACCAGACCGGTAAACAAGGTTGGAATCTTGTATCAATGACTCTGCGACATTTTGAGTTTATTGTTGTTGTCTTCACTGAGAAAAATATTTCCTAATCAAATATAGTTGCATTATTGATGATGGAATCCTAGCCATTCTATTGGTCAGTTCTTTTGTTGATATGGGTATGGATCAAGTGGAAGTAATAGACAGATGGCGCCGAAAGGAAACATTATTTCTCTGTGGACCGACACCAATTCACCCACGGACCGATACCGGTCCCCGGCCCAGTGGTTGGGCACCACTGACGTAGACGAGTTTGGTGGGATGGATGCCCAGGCTGAACAGACTGCATTTAGCCCCTGGTCCCTATCATTAATATTTCCCCTGTGGTCCGGCACCAAATGACCCATGAACCGGTACAGGTCCACTGACCAGGGCTTGGGAACCCCTGATGTTACATACCCTCTGTAATAGGTCACAAGATCAGGTTTGTATCTAAGGAGGAGTTGAAGTAGAGACGAACTGGGACGGTCCTCTGATGATGGTTTAAGGAGAAGAAGGAAGAACATTTGAGAAAAAGGATAGAGAATCACTGTGGAAAAGTTTGTGAAGGAGAAGAACGGAGAAGAGGAGGACATTAATCAAACTGCTCCTCATTGGTTCTTTGTTCTAAAGTGAAGCAGCAAATGTTGTCGCGGCTTCACACGGCGTCTGCAGCTCGACTGACTCCAGCCTCCCTACTGTTCCTGATGAATCTCACTCTGCGTCTGACTCCTCACTCCTGTTCACTCTGACGTTAGAAAGAGAGAAATAAAAATAAAAAAAATATAAACCAAAGGTCTCGTTGTTCAACATCTGTCTCCTCCTCACCCCTGCTCTCTGACTCTGGCCTCACTCTCACCTCCTCGCTCTCTGTGAAGCAGCTGAGAACGTCGGAGGGTGAGGGGAGTGAGGTTCCCTCACTCCCCTCACCCTCCGACGGCCTCAGCTGCTTCTCACACCTCTGTGTGAGCAGAAAAGATGAAGAGAAAGATGGAGGAAAACAATCATATGAAGAAGGTGGAGGAGAGAAGAAGCCACAGCATCTATCTAAAAAAAATTGTTTTTTGGGGCACATTTTTTTTTTCGCCTCCTCCACCGTTCGACTCACTCCAGGAGCGCTAAGCTTTTTTGTTTCCCTCCCCGTTGCCATGGTAACCATCGGCAAATCCACATCAGAGCCCATCGTGCCCTGCTGACCGACAGCGAGCTACAACCTGAGGCTCTCGCCTACACACATGCACGCAACCAGCCAGCGCGCCCTGTTGGCCAGCTGTTTGCTGCAGTGAAGCCTTGAGGCAGCAGCCCACACACACACACACACACACACGGTTCTGTAAAAGTTCCGTCTGAACTCACGGTGGTCCAACCTCTGGCTCGCCTGAACGCTGTGTCTCAGTGTAATGACTTGATCAGAAGAACGCCGGTAGGTTGGGCAAAGCAGTTAAGATTTAAGGCCTCCAGGTGGCAGTATTGCACTTGCAAAGTTCATTTGTGAGACAGAAGAAGATCAACCCCATTTTAAGTTATTTCATTTTCGGCAGTGGTGGCCTACTGGTTAAGGAAGTGGACTCGGGTCCACAAGGCTTCGGGTTCGAATCCTCCAGCTGCCAGGTTGCCACTGATGTCTTCCATGCAAGGCAGCGTCCCAACCCACGGAACGTCCAGTGGAAGTTACGAAACAGGAGAAGAAGATGGATGAAGGAGTTATCTCATTTTTATTTATCTTTTTTCCTGAATTGTTGTTGTTTTTATTTTTGTTATTTATCGAATGATTTTGTCACTGCAATATTAGCCTAGTTATGTAACATCTGTAGGGGGCGTTACTGATTTTCCTTTTCATAATAAAAACCCACTAACGCAATACCAGGGTTTCACCACATGTTGGATTCACAGCTGACAACAGGTTGAATCAGATAATAACAAAATCGTAAATTATGTTTTTGGAGATCACGGCAATTCACGTATCGACAAAAATTCATGTCAGATGTCTCAAGTTACAAAGTTCAGAAGAAATATTTATTATAAAAATGTTAATGTGTGTGTGTAGGTGTGTGTGGAGCGGTGGAGGGTTGTCACATGACATGGTGTAAATACATTTGTGGATGCACCGTGGGAACTGTTGGGTCAGGAGCGAAGAGATGTCGCATTTATGTGAACTAAGATCAACGATGTGTAAAAATCATGGATAAAAGGGTAAAATGCTGAACTAGTTTGGGCTTCTCGGTCTCACCTATGTCCTCAACACTGAGGCCAGGACATTCACTGTTAATGTCTTCCAGCTCGTTTCTTCCTCGGTTCTTTCAACAGTTCTACAGAACTGACAAATCCTTCAACTCCCCACTGGGCTCTCAGCAGCTCAGGCCTGGAGCCAGATGGTCCAGACCTGGTGAGTTTGGATCTGACTCAAACCGACACACAGAGGTGGGTGGGCTGCAGACCGACACAGACGGCAACACACGGTCCTTTCGCAGTCTTCCTCCGCTGAACACCCGGCTCGCCGTCTTTGACCTTGAAAGGCACTTGTTTCCAATCCTGCCTCCTCCCCTGAGTCGTCTTCTTATTTCTGTCTCTCTTTCATCTTCTTCTCTACATGTCTCTGGTGTTGCCACACAGTACGGAGAAGAAGAAAATATAGAGCGAGAGGCAGAAGGAGAGAAACCTCAGGACTGAGGTATCTCTTCTTCTTCGGTCTGTCTCTACAACGTGACAATGGGTCAGTCTTGGAGGCAACATCTGGCCTAGAGTGCCCCCTACTAAAGGTGAAGGAAGCAGCTCTGGAGTATCTTAAAGAAGGAGTAATGGTCGACCAGCGTTTACATGGCCACTAAACAGTATGTCCTTCCCCTCTGCGCGGTTCTCTTCAATTCACCCATGGACCGGTACTGGTCCCCGGCCCAGTGGTTGGGGACCACTGACGTGAGGGACTTTGGACACTAAGGGATAGCAGGCTCCAGGTTCAATACCCACTGGTGTCAAACCCAGGGTTTGGCAGCAGCAAGAAGGTGTAAGAGCACTAAGTCAACGCCCCCTGGTGGTGACTAAATGACAACTAGAATTAAGGACCAACATGAAACTGCTGAGAATCTGCAGTGACAGACAAATCCAGATCTTTCTCCCTCACCTCCACCCAGTTTCCGTCCACTTCCTGGAAGAGGACGCAGAAGGGATCCGACTTCGAAGCCACGTCTCTGTCCAGCAGGCTGTTGGCCGTGACCGACAGCTCCACCCGGGTCACGCAGTGCTGCGGTCCGACGCCGCGCGACTTCTGAGCGTCAGTGGCAGAACCCAGAGTGTAGGCCATGGTGTGTGGTCAGCGCTGATCGGCCTAAGGAAGAGAGAACGGTGATGAAGAAGAGCAGAGAAGTGAACTGTCGCCCACGTCCAACCCACACTGGCCGAACGCTCCAGAACTCTGAGAACTTTAATTCGGAAAAATGTGATCAGCTGCCTGTTGGATGCCAGATTCACTGACCCTGTGGAGGTGAGGAAGAGGAGGAGGTTGTGACCTCTGTGAGGAAGGATGGAGCCTTACATTTATTCATAACCAAACCAGGCGCTCAAACTCTCAAAAAAAAAAAAAAAAAATTAAAAACCAAGATCAACACGGGACAGACGTCAGGGCTCAGACTGAAGCTGTGTCTGACATCGTCATCATCACCTCCACAGAAGTCAGAATCCAGCTTCTCATTTTCTGAATCTTCTCTTAAAGCTCATCATAAACCCTGCAGCAGCATCTTCATCCTCATCATCACCGGCTGCAGCAGCATCTTCATCCTCATCATCAGCGCTTGCAGCAGGAGTGTGAGTTTGTGCAGGAACGATGTTGACTGTTGCTAAGATACTAATGTGTTATAAGCAGCGTGTTTCTGCTGCTCTGCTCCTGTGATGTCACACTGGTCTGGTAGTAGTGATAACGAGGAGGAGGAGGATGATGATGATGATGATGAAGAGGATGCCAGTGAAGACTAAACCTTCATTCACTCATTCATTCAGCAGGTTTCTGACTCTCACCCAACATTTACCACAGCAACACAACAGTCAGACGCATTTAAGGGAAATCCATTCATCGTCATCACCTTGTATATATATACTGTATATATACATATATACAGTCAATATATACGCATAGAGAGAGATAAGGGCTTCAAACTTTTGGCATTTGGCTTGGAACAGAAACAAAACCAAAAACAGATTTTTTTTGTTCTGAAACTTCTTCTTCTTCTTCTTTTTTCTTATCCCTTTTCTCAGGGGTTGCCAAAACGAGTCAACAATTTCCATCCCACCCTGTCCTCTGTATCTGCTCTTCTTCTTTAACTTTGACCAACAGTAGTCCAATATCCAACAGTACCTGGGCTCCGACCAATCCAGTATGGAAATCGTTTCGTTTTCTTGCAACTTTGATTTGGCCAAAGTTTGACGTCGGACGCCCTTCGTGACGCAACCATCACCAATTATCCGGGCTTGGGACCGCCACTAAAAAACACTGGCTTGTGCCCTCTAGTGGCTGGTTTTGTTCTGTAATTGGAGTTTTTTTGCATAATGAATCAATCAAATTTATGGTGAAATCCAAAACCAGAAACATTAAAATATTTAACATTAAAATGTTTCTGTTCCGAGCCGATTGGCAAAAAATTCTGGTTCAAGGCCCTGGCTAACATAGACATTTTAAGACACAAAGAACTTTGATGGTAGACTACACAGGATTGATAAAGAAGCAAATAAAACCAGTATGAACCAGATAGAATTATATATATATGTAAAGTATATTCAGTTCATTTGAGTAAATATATTGTCAATATTATCAAAGTCCGTAGATCACTTTGGTCTGGTCATTTGGACAGTAGCTTCCAAGCCAAAGAAGTGTGGACACCCCTGAACTAGACAAACAAGATGGGGAAAATAGTTTCTTCTCTACATCACACTTCTCTGTGTACATCGCGATTTTCGAAGATCCAATCTCGCAAATTGTCCATTTTTTGATTCATAAGAGTGCATTCGCAAACGACTGCTGCTAGCTTTGTTTGCCCAGACGAGATTGTGATCGCTGGACTATTGTCTAAATGATGCTGCTCTTCTGTTGCTCTCTCTCTGATTGGCTTAGTCATCGTAGCACCTCCCATCATCTCCTCTGGTCTGTCGTCCACTCTTCCACTCTATGTCCTTTAAGAGAACTGTCTCTAGAAGAACTATCTTGCCTTTGTTTTGCCTTCATCCCCATCTCACAGTAGGTTCTGGAACGCAACTACTGCGATATGAGAGGGATCACGTGTATACCAGAACTGGTACCAGGTGTGGGCTGATGGTTCTGAGAGGGTTGATGAAGTTCAGGCTGACGTTGACTGTCTGACCACTGTTTACCTCCATTCTCTCATCCTTCAGACAAAGCTCTGTGACGACGTTGTTTTTCCGACAGTGGTTCATCAACTCCATCAGTGACTCAAAGTTTCCAGAGTGACACCAACCTGTGCATTATCTGCAGACCGACTGTTGAAGACCTGGTCTGGTCTGGTCTGGTCTGTGGGCTGCGGGGCTGGAGGGTGCGTGCAGCTCTGGTAATAGCAGTGAATTGAGCTGCAGACGGTCATTATGTCAAATTACACGTCCTGTCTGCCACGTTCAGGCTAAACTAACGGAACAGAAGCGTGGACTGTAAACAGTAATTAGACACCGCCGTTAATTGAACATGAAATTGTTTGAAAAATCACTTTCATGGACGGCCGTCGTGGACTTCACCTGGACGGACTCTAACTTGACTTTCTTCTCTGTCGTTTAAGAAATTGAATACATTTTTTTAGTAAAATACTGGATGTGTACATGCAGTACATTGTCCTTCTATAGCAAATACAGATAAAACACAGTTCCACAGTGTTAATGTTGGCATGTTTGCTTTTGATAGCAGAGGCCTGGGTTTGATTCCCGGAAGAACCACAAACTGGACAATGTTCTTCTCTGTTATAAGTGACTCCTTTGTGAGTCACTTTGAATAAACGTGGTTTATACCAAATGCATAAAAATACAGTAACTGTAAATAAAATACAAAAAAAGTAAAGAGCTCTGATATCAACTTTTGTTGTCCATTCATCCAACATTTAATTACTGTTTGTCCCCAAAACTGAAAGATATCTCAGTTTTGGGGGTGAGATTTCACCAAATTTGGCAAAAAATGTCAGTAGTAAAGAAAAAAAAATCAATCTTATGATTATTTTATTATTTTCATTTAACTCTTACATAGTGATAGTGAGACTTTAGAGGCTCCGTAATAGTCTAGAGCTGCATTCCAATCGATACAATGACCAAATTATGTACAAATAGGTGGCTACAGAGGTGGCATAGCGGTTAAAGACGCAGACTAAAGTCCATAAGGCTTTAGATCTGAATCTGCCAGGTTGTCAGTGAGATGCTCCGACCAAGACACCGTCCCGACCCACATAAGTTCTAGTGTGTCGTCTCCACGACTTCTAGTGCGGCCATCATGGAGACTGCTGTCCCTGAGAGGATGGAGATGAATGAATAATTGCCTCACCTCTACCAGAGGATTGACTTAAAACAGAGACAAATTAAATTTTTTAACACCTTTTAAAAAGTATTTGGGTGGAGGTGTTTTTTTTCATTATTTACACATTTTTTTTACTTAGTGCTATTCGAGATTTGGCAACGGTCATTATGAGGCCTAAGAAGAGACTAGAAAGGCTCTGTAATGATCTAGGGCTGCATTCCCATCAACACAATGACCAAATTATGTACAAATATGTGGCGACATAGGTGGCATAGCGGTTAAAGAAGCAGACTAAAGTCCATAAGGCTTTAGGTTTGAATCTTCCAGGTTGTCAGTGAAGTGCTCCGAGCAAGACACACTACTGATCCACATAAGTTCTAGTGTGTTGTCTCCATGACTTCTAGTGCAGCCGTCATGGAGACTGCTGTCCCTGACACCCAGCAAATGATGAGAGGATGGAGATGTATGAATGAATGTCTCATCTCTAACAGAAGACTGACGTAAAAACAGAGATATGTTTATATATATTTTTTTACACCTTTCTTAGGGTTTTTGGGTGGAGGTGGTGGAATGGATGGAGTTGAAGGTCGGGGTGGGGACTCTATCGTGGTCCACAAATTAAAAAAAAAAAAACCTAATTGATTGTCCCCTCTGCAGGGACACTGACTTTTACTAAGACACATAACGGACACATAGTGAAAGCAGCAGAGGGAAGTGGACTCGACCACTGGTGTCACCGCAGTGGGTTCAGACTCCACTTAACATCAGTCAACATTAAACCACTGCGTCTACAACCACCGTTCAACCCTTCAATCAAATTCATCAGAAACACAAATGTTCTTCTAACATTTGTCTCTTTCACCCAAACCAAACACATCACAGCGACTCAATGTCTGAGTCGTTTAACGGTTTACAGTTAATAAACAAGAATTAACCAGTTAACTGTGAAACCAATCGTCGTTTTAAGCGCTAATAAAGACAAACTAATCCCACACTCACCTCCGGCACCTGACTTCCCGCTCCTCGGCTCAACACTTTCTTCACTCGACACCAAGTCTCCAGGAGTGTAAATTAGAGAAAAGTATTATTTCAAATGTCACTTCAACAATGTTTTTATTACGATGAAATGAAATAAGAGACCGCGGTTGCCATTTTTCCAGGAAAGCGCAACAGTGTGATGATCTTCGCGGAGCCGCACTACGTTTTACCCCGGCGAATCAATGCGCGTCAAGCTAGGGGAACTATACACGCACCGGAAATGGAAGTGTCGCTCTGGGAAAACAAAAGCTCCAGATCGAACCTTCTCCAAAGGACTTCCGTTCTACTTTAATATATCACTTATTTATGAGAGATTTAACACATTTGAGACCAAATATTTAAAAGAATAATAATTGCAATACTTTATTTAGGACCTAAATAATAAACATTTATGAGCGTATGTACCGATGCTTTTATTTTATGGATGTAAAAAACCCGTCGCCGAACACATTTAACGAATTATCGAAAGCAACAAAATCCAAAAAAAAAAAAACACAAAACACAAAAAACAAAGTCAAGTTTGAATTGGTCGTAGAAAAATAAAAAAGGTAAATCGGAAAAGCAATGTTGTTCCAACAGCATCCTCTTGTGATGAATACAGGTACGTCAACCAAGCTTAAACTTTTTATTTAACTGCAATCGGAAAGAAAGTCAGTGCTGATTATTGCTATTGTTATTGCTAATTTATCTTTATTATATATTTAATAATATCAATTTAACCACCATCGTTATTAGAATTATTCAAGTAGTTAATTTCAACATCTTTTTAGGTTTTTCTTTTATGTCATCGTTGTCTAAGTTTAGGAACATACTGTATGTTTGTGGGAAAAGGTTATTTTGCCTTCTTTAACCACATTATACACTTGTTATATTAATTCATTCAATGTAGCCTCTACTTTTCACCACAAGAGGACGCCAGATGCAAATAAATGACGGACATTGTAATTATTCAGTGCACATCCGTAGTACAGTAAGGTGTGACGGCACCACTACTGACCTGATGAGAGATAAATAAAAATAGTGCAAATAATAAAGGAATAAATAAAAATAGTCTTAAATAGCCATAATATCCAGAATAAATACGGAATTTGGAAAGACAGCACGAGCTACAGTGACATCAATGTCCAGTGTTCACCAATGAATCAAAACTATATGAAGTATCAATAATAAAATATTAGCCCTGACAGCCAGAGAACATATTTGTTGATACTTTGAATATAACTTTTGATGCTTCTTTGGCCACTATTGTATTTTTCAAGACGTATTTTTGAGAGCTAATCCCATAGTATCCCCCTTGGCATTTTAATCTACCTGCCATTTTTTTAATTAGCTAAATTACATTTTAATTTGTATTATCTTACTGCCTTTTCCCTGCAATGTCAGCATTTTTCCAACACAGATATTTCACAAATATTTGATCTATCTAGTGCTAACCATGACCCAGTGTCAAATTTTGGTCCTCACTGTAGCAATGAAGTCAAAATACTTTCCCACACGTGCTGTAGACCAAGTTTTTGAAAAAATTGTCTGTGTGTGTGCAGTTTCACCAGTAGGTGTCACTGGTCTTACACACTGGACCTTTAAGAGTCCTGAGAATGGAGTTTTTGTGACTGTAATTGATGGAATTATTGTTTTGGCTCAATTGTATCAGTGCAAACTGCTTCACTTCCTGTCTAACAGGAAATCTTCTCCAGAAGGGAGAGGAAAAAAAACAAGGAATTCTTATCATTCATGCCTTTAGTTTCACAGTAGTTTAAATTTAGAATAAAAAAAAACTTTATAAAGCAAAAGTAACTTTGTATCTCAGTAAGTATTATTGTGTCCTTAATTTTCACTTGACAAACTTCTGCAGAAACATCCACACAAACTACTGTGAAACTAAAAAGCTACTTAGAGCAAAGTGAAACTGCGAAGTGGTTAAGAATAACACATTACATAACTTAAAAAACAAGGGAAATGCACAGAAAAACCTTAAATACAGACTTATTACAAAACTTCACCACACGGTGGTGCTCTAAGCTGCCGTCAATCTCTCTGACCCACTCATTTCTTGGAACTACTTGTAAAAGCTGGAAGACTTTGGGTGGATTGACACCAGACACCCACATGGATTTGTCAACTGGTCTGCAGTAGGAGTGACCTGCTGCTCCACACTGCAGCAGTGATGGAAAGTGCTGCCCCCTCCTGGGGATCCTTGCTCACCACGTGTCAACACTCTACGTAGACGAAAAATTCAGCCTCCGGTCTGTGAGGGTCAGCATGGAAGCCTCTCTGTGGGAGATGTTGTTCCTCCAGAGCCTAAAGACGTCGTGGTATTGTAGAGTATTAAATACTTCATCAATCAGTCACATTTTAACTCAGGTTACTACGTCTTACTGATAAAATCTTGCATGTTTTTAAGTAAAGAAAAAAAACACTGACACTGTTTGTCCTCAGGCTTTGTCTCCTGCTGTAAAATCAACTTCTACCCCAGTAGAGGTCACTGCTGTGTTCATCTGCCTCCTTAACTTTCATCACCCTTACACTGAAATCCAACCCAACATCTCCATCACTACATCCATACAAAGACAACAATCTTGGCAGAGATCACCTCAACGCTGCCAACTGTTGTCAGATGTACCTGGAGTCACATGGTGTGTTTACGGCCTATCAGAAGAGACAGGATACTGAGGCAACATTAGAGATCTTTGTTTTCCCTTTACCTGATGAGCTGCAGAGCAGGATGCCAGACAATGACTTTGATCAAGGCCTTGACTCCAGAGACTGTCACACGGTTGGACTCCAGACTGAAAACATGACAGAGAACTTAGACACCACTCAGCTCTGAGTCCATTCAGTGCCATTCAGTGGATTGACCAGGGTCTGAGTCTTGGAACAGACTTACTCGATCCTGCTCAGTCTCTGACACACAGAGAGAACGTTGACCAACTCCAGAGCCACTTCATCACCACAGTTATTCCATCCCAGACTGGAGAGAAGATGGAATTAAACAACCACGTCAACACTGACATCATTGACATTGTCATTTAGAATTCTCTTTAGGAGAGACAAGGATGGACAGGATCAGGAATGAGGTGATAAGAGGGACAACACAGACAGGAAGGTTTGGAGAAAAAGCTAGAGAAGACAGATGCAGATGGTTTGGACATGTTCAGAGGAGGGACAGTGGATACATGGGTAGAAGAATGATCCTAGAGATGGAGCTACCAGGTAGGAGACAAAGAGGAGATTGATGAAATAAGTTCATCAATCCAACTACCTCCATGTTGGAGTTAGAGTAGAAGATACAGAGGACAGGGGGAAATGGAAAAGGATTACATGTTGTGGCAACCCCTGAAAAAGGGACAATACGAAAAGCAAAGAAAGAAGATTGTTGTTTTTGTACAGTCAGCCACTAGAAGGCACTCTAGGCTGGTGTTTCAGCATCTGCAACCATTGAAAGTTTGTCTGTTTGTTATTCTCACACTGAGAGAGTTCCACTGATGCAATATGTGCAGTGAGGATGTTGATAAAGAAGAACAGATGAGGTCAGAAAGAGCTGAAGTTAAAACCTATGACTGAGTGTCAAGGCAGAAACTGTGGTTTTGTATGAGGAAGTCAGGAGTGGCAGGGGTAGATGGGAAATGTTGAATCGATGTGGCAACCCCTGAAAAAGGGACAAGCCGCAAGAAGAAGAGGAAGAGGGTGAAGAAGAAGAGGAAGAAGAGGACAAAGAAGAAGAAGAAGATTGTCATTCAGTATTCTGGACACACCTGTTGCCCCATTCTGGAAAAATCATAGTGATGATTATTTTGGTCATTATTAATATCAGAACCTTACCCCACGTCCTCTATGAGGAGACAGTGGCTCAGACTGGACACGACAGGACACAGATCTGGAGTCCCAACAGACGCCATTCTAAGACATCAGAGGAGAGGAGAAGTCAGTCAATCGGTTTGTCTGGTGCATGAGCTTTTGAAGTCCAGTAAAAGATCTCTGTGAGTCTTACTGGATCTTTCTGAGGTTCTTCAGAGACGTGATGGCTTTGGACAGACTCACAGAGCCGTGGCCTCCAAATCTGTTCAACGAAATACTGACAAAGCGACACAACGGTGTCACAGAGTTGATTGGATGATAATCATAGGAAAATCAAGAAAAATTAAATGAACACGTGTCTTACTCTAAGACTGTTATGTTTCTCAAGGATGGAAGGACGATGGCCATCCTGGCAGCAGTGAGGTCACCAAGCTGGTTTCTACTGAGGCTAGACCACGGCACAGAAACAAAGAACTGATGAGCAAGAGTTAACAAAACCTGATCCAATCAAAACACACGATTCACAAACTATTAATATAGAATAAAAACAAAGAAAAGACGTTGATGTTGAGATGTTGATGTTGTCTTACTGAAGTTCCTCCAGATCAAGACAAGTGTTCAATGTCTGGAGCAGCCTGTCTCCCGACTCGTCACTGATGAGGTTCTCGGAGAGCCTGGAAGAGGAACAGGAATGAACAAGCTAATCACCTTCCACTGCCCCCTTCTGGTGGACCAGTGCAATTGGAAAAACAAATTATTATATAAATCATATACATGCATTTATTTTATTTCACTAAACATTTCTTCAACATGAAGTATATTTCAATTATTTTACTTTCAGATTTAGTCAAGTGGACCCAACTGAAAGCTAAAGCGAGGTTTTGACCCGCGGGCCCTATGTTTGACACCCCAGTTCTACAGCCACCAACAGAACGGTCCAGTGTCAGGCACCGAAGTGCGTGAGCCGTGAGAGCTAATCCAGCCCGAACACTCTTGCTCACTGACCTCTTGGGCTTGTCACTCTAAATCTGGGAGAGGAAGAACCTGTTGCATTATGGGAACAGGTGGTGACTGAGGAGAATGTTTGGCCCCGGCCCAATAAAAATAGTCTGTGTGCTTTGAATGACTTTCATTAGACACCACCGCAGGATCAAGCAGAGGGCAAGAAGGTGATTAATGGAACTAAATTCACTCTGCTCTAAATGATCAACAAGACAGGAAACATTGTCACAGTGTCACACTGCAGCTGTCTGTACTCTACAATGAACATAAAACAACAGCCATTTATTGAGGGATCTTTTTGAGGGAGTATTTGTATTTGTTAAAACCCTGTGGGGGGACAGGGACACCGTGGAGGGATCATAGCATGTAACAATAAATGTTTTTTTTTTGTCAAAAAGTTTTAATATCATGAATTCAGTTCATGAAGTTGTATCAAATGTTGGTTCTTAGTAATTTACTCTTTAATCAGTGTTATTGCTGTTTCATCACCACAAGGGGGCTAATCTCCTCAACTTCATTCTCCTCATTTCTATTCAAAGCAGCAGTTCTGAATGTCTCAGGGTCTTTGAATAATCTATTCTCCACTCTCTATAAAACGACAGGGTGATGTGGTGTGCTACCTTATAGTAAACTGCTGGTTTATGTGGTGGAGAATTGTGTGTTATGAACAGACAAAGTGTTAGATGACATTCATGTGCAGGGTCACTGTAGAATTGCAGAAAGTTTAGTATCCACAGTATGTGAGACAACAGAGATTGGCAATTGGGTAACAGATACAAGACGCCTTCCCAAGACCGATTAAGACACAACATAAACTGGGGCCTAGATAACAGTAACAAAATGTATCCAGGTCAATGTCAAAGCACAGGAGACAACA
>JAFBJS010002801.1:235953-262201 GCA_016785265.1 Paraplagusia blochii | reverse complement strand
TTCGTGTTGGACCTGCCATGGTCAGAAACCTTTTGATACAATAAATCCCCCGAGACGGAGAAGTGTGTCCTGGCCTGCTTATTTGTAGACAACGCTTTCTACAATATTTACTGTCAACTAGTACTAGTTTGCTGGTTCAGTACCTGTTTTTTTTATTCTAATCCCAGTCACACACATACCAGGGATTAGACCCTGATACAGAGCTGGAGAAGAGAAGGAAATGAAAGCGAAACCAAATGGTCTGATGTAGTGGCAACATGATCCAGCAGAGGGCGTTTTCATTAACTCAACTTTATTCTTTATCGTGTACTCAATCAAACAAATGTGCAGTCTGGCAGACACAGAGTGGAAACGTTTGACATGAATCTGTCTTTAAATGTGTATGTAATTCCCAGAGGAACAACATGAGTGATTGTTGGTACAACTGACCTCTACTTTCATGAATGTTTTTCTAAATGATGGTGATATAAACGATGGGTTGGATTTAATGGATTCGACGTTATATTAATAACTTCCTGTAACTTATTTCTAGGCCTGGGCGGGGCCACGGGGGCAGACCGCTGACCACAGGAATGGACGTCAACTAATCCCAGACAACATTGCTGTCACCGCTTTAAAGTCGACTTCCTTTTTACCTGATTTTCCTGAGCCGCCTCCAGTGGGGGAGGAGCCGGGTCAGCTGCTCCACACCTCCGTCCGCCGTCCTCCAGCTGTCCAACCTAACACCAACATGTACCGTATTACCAGCAAATAAACCCATAGTGAGGTACAAGGGAGTAGAAAACTCACTCTAATTCCTCCAGATGAGTCAGATGGTCCATGGATGTAAGAAGAGCCAACATAGTCTGGATTTCAGATGTTCTCGCTGACATAACAATCTTGTTGAGCCTGTCAAACACATACATTATCACATGATCAAATATAGAAAGTGCAGCCATTCACGCAGCCTGGACTTCCTGTCAAAGTCTGGACTCTGAAATCCAAATCCATGTGATGTGGATTAACATGAAACTCAGTGTGCTGTGTAAACAGGACTGACATTCTGTCTTCTGTTCGTCCTGTTCCTACAGCGGTCTACACTCTTACGGCTTAGCAGACCACCACCAGGAAATATCTGTCCTTCCCGATCTGGCAGGGGCAGAGGGAAGGGCAGACTCGGGGGCAGGAGGAGGGTGTTGAATTATATGATATTAAATTTATCCAAGTGGAGCTAATGACAGACTGGTATGATAAGGAGTGTTATGAAGAGTGAGAGTCGTGGCTCTGTGAGTAAATGCTTTTCATAAAACAGATCTCATGATTACAGCAGCCAGACATGTGTTAAAGATGATGAAGTGTCAGCACTTTATATGATGAATGTTGATGCAGTAACGGAGCAGGACGACAACACACTAGTAATAAATACTTAGAACGGATTTTGAGTTTATAAAAGAGTACTTTCAAACATATTTATTTTTTACTTTGAAAAAATGTTGCTAAAAGTGTATGATATTAATCTCCCAATATTAGTCTCCAAATCCTGGCCCAACTCCCCTTAGACCCTATAGTCCAGACCTAAGACCCGGGGGCCTGATGCGGCGCGTTTGGTATTTTAATCCGGCCCATCAAATTTGTCCAAATTATACTATTAATTCATATTATCGTTATCCTTCTACCTTTTCCTTGCAAAGCCAGCAATTCCCCAATAGATGGTCTCAAAGCATTTCGCCTTCATTCTTAGTTTACGGAAATACTCAATCTTTCTGATCCTGATCTGGCCTGTGACTCAAATGTTAATACCACATGTGGTCCGCGAGTCAAATAACTGCCCAGGCCTGCAATAGTCTGTGTTACTGACCCAGGACTTTGCCTTTGTATTGACTCTGTCTTTGACTTGTCAGGATTTGTGTAGTTAACCTGTGTAGATAAAATTAATTAGTTTCTCCCCCTGCTGCTCGCCTGTCCGTCCTAGGTGAGGATCCATGGATTTTTTGGGAGGTTCCTCAAACGGTGTGAGGATTTATAAGGGCAGGGGGTATTTCCTGTTTTTTTTTTACTGATATTACTGATTTTACTGCATCTTGTTTTTATGCATTATTGTTTGTAAAGTGCTTTGAGATATTGTTATGATTTGACACTATAGACAAATAGAAAAAAGACTAGAAAAATTTAGTTGAGTTTAATATTCAGTGATGGGGCCCCGTGTTTCTATTTTTCCTCTAAAAAGATAAATGATTACCTGAGACTTCGAAGGCATCTGAAATTCCTCAGTACATGTGTGAGACACACCAGTTCGTCCTCATCCAGCTGCACAGAGTCCAGGCTGTAGGTGTTTGGTGGAAAAGGTAGACAGAGACAAGCAGGAATTAAACATTAAAAAGCAAAAGACACTCTATGTTCTGGCTCTTTGTGTTTGAAAAGACTATTGGATTTGTTTCTTTTACCAAAGTTCTTCCAGACTAACACAGTCCGTCAGGGCTGAGAGCAGCCGCAGACGTCCAGTTGCAGACCACGAACAATGAGACAGACTGGAAGGAAAAGAAGAAGTTAAATGATCACCAAAGGTTTGTACAATGGATCAGATGATCAAACATGTTACTTTGGAGTCGATCATATCATCACTCACTTGAGTGAACGCAAACGTGGCAACACAGGGGTTAATTTCTCAGCAGCAGCATCGTCAATCAAATGACCTGAAAGACTGTGGAGCAGAGAAGAAAATAAAAAATCAAATATTCTGGCATTGTTCAGTAGAATACCAACACAGAAGGATTTACTAAAAACACAAGAATAGAAAAAAATGGTGATGTTACAAAATTCTGTTTCTTGCCTTCGTAAAATAGATAAACATATTAAAATAAAACATTTTAGGTCCTAAAGGCCACACAGAACAGACTGAAAAGTAATATACCAAGAAGACAACATTTAATATAAACAAAGCTTCACCAAACACAAGCTTAATGTAACTAATGATTTTGATTATACAGTAAGACATTTATTAATGTACACTGCAGTGTAGTAGGATGTAATAAACTAAGCTGCCAATGTTGTTAAAGGCTGAGAGTTCACTCATTATTAAAATAGCTCTACTCACTTCAAGTGCTGGAGAGTTGGTGACTGCAGCAGAGCATCAGGGAGGGCCTCCACCATGGGTGGACCAGGGTGCTTGTTGTTGGAAACAATGCTGTTAAAGAGCAGAGCAAAGGATTCACATACCAGAGGTCTTTAACAGACAGTAAAGTTGAAGTGTTAGCCCTGACCAGAAGCACAAACCTGACAGAAGTGTGTCCTTCTGTTCCTACAGCGTTCTTGGAAAATTTGTTCCCAAAAACAGACCTGTTTACGACTGAATCTGTCTGTCTATCTATCTATCTGTCTGTCTACCTGATAGATAATTCTGTCTGTCTGTCTGCCTGCCTATCTGTCTATTCATCTATCTATCCATCTGTCTGTCTTCCTGTCTGTGTGTCTATCTATCAGTTAGTCAGTCTGTCTACTATCAATATATCTGTCTGCCTGCCTGCCTGTCTCTCACTCTGTCTTATTTATGTACTGCAATACGACCAAGTGTCACGAAAAATTCCACAAACATTTATTCAACTTTGTTTGTGCGGAGGAAACTGTGCTTCTGAGAAAGCTCACTGACACCTGCTGCTGCCTGCAGCTTTGAGAGGCTTTAAAGTTAAGTGAGAAGGAACTCACTCCAGAGCTGTTAGTGAAGGACACGTCTGGAGGACGGAGATCAGAGGAGACAGATGGTGGACCTCAAGAGCACAGTCCACAAGGCTGCAGAAGAGACAAGGTCTGGGTTATAACCTATTGTTATACCATTATTTTTAGTTTGTTCAATCTGTGTGCTGGGTTTTCAATCGAAATTCATTAGTCTGTATTTTTACGACTGAATATAATATTGACTGTATTTTATTTTGTTAAATCAAAGGTGTGGTTTACATTTGTTACCTGAATGAAGTCAGTCCTGAAGCTTTCATCAGACACAGTTCCAGAACAGACTGGTTCAGCCTAAAAAAGTTTCATTGTAGTCTCATTAAAATCTCTTTAATTTTATATATAATCCTCTTTGTTTGTTGGATGAGTTCTTCTGCCTATCTCACCTGATCTTCTGGAGGTTCCTGCTGAGCTCCAGACAGCGACACAGCAGACTGACAGACTCGTCAGTTCTGATCCAACTCTCCTGAATACTAATGGAAAAAACACAAAGTTGTTAAAGTTTAGATTTCTTTACAGTATGTCTTTGTCACATGTCTTGACTGGCTGTGTCCATGAAGATGATGTCCCAAAGTATTGAGTTCATCTCACCTGATGCGACATCCTTTAGGACCAACAGTCAAGTCATTCACCATGTCTTCAATCCACTCTGATTGCAGTGAATTGTTTTCTAATCTGAAAATAAATGACTGTAAATTTACAGTGTCATTCTGAGAGTGAACACTAGGACGGTGCAGTTCTTACTCAAGTGATGTCAGTGAGGGACACTGGGACATGATCTGTGTCAATCTAGTCAGATGTTCTAGCTTCAGACTGCTTTCCTTAATCCTGTTGGACGAGAACAGAAAAAGAAAGGATGAAGACACTAGCACATGAAGTTTGTTTAATGTTAATTTCCATGGTATCCCACAAAATATTGAAATACCGTAGAGCAGTGGTTCCCAACCATTGGGCCGGGGACCGGCAAGAAACCCTTATTGTGTGCATGCTAATTTGGGTAGGAAGATTTTATAGGTAGGAAAATATTTCAGAACAACGGAAATTCAATTCTACTAAGAGACATATAACCGGTCAGTGGCACAAAAAAGGTTGGGAAACACTGTGTAGAGTACGTACTCACCTCAGACTTTTCTCACAAACATCTTGTTGACAGAACCAGAGGAGACACCTGGCGTTCTTATCAATACTATGAGAAGGAGACACACAAAGACAGAGGTAAATCAGCGTGTCGTCTGCATACAGGTTTATCTTGAATCTTCAACCTACTCACCTGATCTCCACGCTTGAGACGTTTTCGTAGGTGCACAGTGTTTGCACCACGTCCAACAATCCTTGCTGGGTCAGTCTGTTGTGGCTCAGGCTGAACACATGCGGACGATAAATAAAAACCATTGTTATTGTGAGAATATTTTCTCAAGAAAAATAAAAGTTACTGTCCTTCCATCTCACTTGACAAAGCAGCTGATGTTGAGAACTGGGAGCGAATCCATGACGCACTTTACTTCTTCGTCTTCAAGTTGGTTATTTGACAAACTGTGGTAAAGAAGAAACCGAGTTGTTCGTTATAGATGTTCAGTAAGAAAGTACTGCGTAAATACTGTACTGGACATACTCCAAATAAGAAAGCTGTGGGCCCTGCTGCAGGACCTTGATCAGTTTCTTCACATAGTCTTTGTTCAGGCTAAACTGGGTAAAACTGTCATGGGCAGAAAGAAAAGTGGGATAAAAGAGGTTTGACAAAACACACAAGAAGTCAAAATATTAATAACAGTCAAAGTTGTAAAAAAGAGAGAGAAAATTAAAACACTTTAAACAGATTCAACATAAAAAAAAAACAAACCATAAACTAAATTCATGATGAACAATAATAGCAGCTTATATGGGATTAAATGAGATGAGAAGAGCAAGGAATGGAGCAAATCTGATCTCCATTTTGAAAAAATAAAAAAATAAAAAAATCCCAAAGTTATTATTTGTAGGTTGGAAAATTAAAATTGTCTTTTTTAACATTACTGTAAGTGTGAAATAATCAGCAGATTATCTGCCCTGGTTTAAGGGCGATAAATAGTTCAAACTCAGTATGAAGTGGAAACAAATATGTTGCTCTATTCACTACAGCCGGTACACGAACAAAAGAGAAATATTGTTGCCAAAATATTTAAGGTGCTGAGTGTCACGTTGTTACTGGCAGAGTGTTGACATTTGACTGAGCAGGGAAACATTTTTAACCCACAAACCTGCAGCTGGTGTGTTCTGCTTTCACTGTGTTCAAGCTGATGAAACATTCACCTCCAGGCCTGTAGAAGTATTTTAAAAATGAGTACTCAGTGGAGTACTTCTTCTTTCGGTATTTATAAGATCAGAAAACACAATTGTGTCTTAGATCAACGTTATTTATATCATACCTGAGCTCCACAGAAGAGACGCGGTGACAGGTCTTCAGACAACCAACAAAGGTGAGAGCCTCAGATGATGATGGGACGCTGTTGCTGATACTGCAAAGAAGATCACTGGTTGTCATTAGGAAATATAGTTTAACTAAAAGGACGCTCCAATATTTCCTGAGCTACAGATTTATTGGTGTCTAAATTTACTTTACAAATCCATCAGTATTTATTCATAGCATCAATAAAACTTATTATAAACTTATAATATAAACTTATAATAAAGTTTTCAACTTATAATCTGTAAAAAAAATATATATATAATGACTGCTAAAAAACTCAACTTTTTGCTTGTGAAAAGATTGGAGTTTTATTGTGCCAGAAACCAGTAAAATTTTAATAAAAAAAATTATAGGGAAGAAACTGCATAACCCTGGTGTAATAGTCGTTTTGGTTCAGTGACCAGACTGATTAGATGTCAACATGGGCCAGAACCAGTACAACATAACAGAAATAACAATATGTCACTTTGTTTTCCTGCAAATGTATATGTACACCAGCGGGTCTTACTCAATCCTCTGCAGCGACGTCATCTTTGGAATCATCTGCAGGAGACTCCTGATGGCTGCGTTCTTCAACGAACACCGAGACAAACTAAGACAGAGTGTGAAAGGGCACAGTGGGAGTCCACGTGTGAAGCCGTTCTGATAAGATGTCCGATGATTAAATACAACTGATGTTTAAAACTTAATGACACTAACTTCAGTTCCAGCTCCGACCTGCAGGAGACCAACTTCCTGCAGAGTGTGGTGACATCAGATGGACGGAGGCTGCTCTGGGTTAACCTGCATTACAACCATAAAAGCTTTGACAACACATGTTTGACTCCTGCTCAGGCTTCAATCATAAATGTCTTAAATATTGTAAACCTGATTAAACAAAGGAATATTACTACTAGTACCGTATACTTCATATTATTGTATTGTATTGTAGCACTTTGTTGTTAGTGGAGATGTCACTGTGAGGATGTTATGTTACACCATGAGGGGTTTTGCTGGTTTCCTCTCTGTTGTCATTTCCTTTTCTAGATATAACTAATCATCGTATGCCCCTGAAGTCATCGAGTGGCAACACAGGTTACAGTGGGCGGCAGCAGCAGAAGCATCTCTCTGAGGTTTGATGCCAAATTTGATGAATTTCAATGACAATCTTCTTCAAATAAATATTTTCTTTAAACTTAATGTTACACATCATGTCCACATTTCATCATTTTGCAACAACATATTTTCCTCCCTGCAGACAAAGCAATGTTAGCATCAAAATGACTATATACTAGAGATGTCTGATATTATCGGTTGGCCAATATTGACAAAATTACTTGATAGCTGTACTATCAATATTGTTTTTCTTCCGATAATGAAAATAAAATAATTTACTGGAATCACACATAGGGTTCTGACTAGTTTTCCTCAGTTTTGGGGGCATATATTGGTTTTGGTCGAGATATTTATTGGAAAATGAAGTGTTTGGACAATATTGGCAAAAGTTAATATTGGATATCATTACTATATACAACTAAACAAAGAAAACACTTGTTTGTATGTTTTGAGAATAAGACATTGAAGTGTTAGGTTGATGTTAATGGAACGTTTACAAATCCAGAGTCAAATAAACAACTTCCTGACAGACACACACACACACTTCTACAGTTGTTTTACCTGAACAGCTTGATTTGCTGTTTGTCATCACTGAAAGTAAAACAAAACACAGAATAAGTTTGGTGTCAGTGAAACAACAACAGGATTTTTATGTGTGTGTGAATCTTTGTACCTTCGGTCAGGACAGAACTTCATCATCACCTGTTTCCCACCACCATCACTGCAACATCAACAGTCACATTTAAAGTTTCTGTTTCTGTTGCACACAGACCACAAACTCTGGTGCACCCGTCAATCTACCTGATGCAAATTTCATTCAAATTGATACATGAGCTCAAGCTTCGGGCCAACTCTGTCACTCCCTCCATGTTGATCCCATTTATACTGAGGCTGAAATACAAACACATCATTATAAAGGCACTAGATGATCAGGACCAACAGGTTCAGACATGAGATCATATAACACTAACACAAAAGCAGACACGCACATATTCAGGAATATGTATTTATATGACGTGAGTCTTACTTGATCTCTTGTATGTGGCTGAGTGAGGGTAGAGCATCCAGCAACTTCTTCAGACCTTTGTTACCTAAACGGTTACTGGACAAACTGACAATAGAGACTATGGTTGAGTTTCAAACATCAACATGAGACCATTGGTAAATACAGATACATATCTGCATATGTTTTTACTTCAGCTCAGTGACTTCACAGGAATTCCCCAGACTCTCCCAGAGCAACTCCAGGTGTGTGTGCTCCAACCCGCAGCTGCTGAGACTGCCAGAGTGCCAAAGACAAAGTCACAATCAGAGCTAGAATCAGCTGCACCGGGCAAGTTGTATGCTTCACCTTCAGTATTTAAATAAAACTTAGATAAATAAAATCTAAATTAAACAGTATGAAAATGTATTTTATCAACTTTCTTTTCTTCAGATAACTTTCCATTCATTTCTCTACAGAGATCAATGCATTAGAGAGTTAATATCAGGTTCATTTGGTGACCAATTGAAAAGTACCAGAGTGTTCTGGTCTTGGCAGGTTTCTGGCTTCCTCCAGGGAACACCACGGTCACCTGGGCAGGATCTGGAGCAGAGTTGAGTCTTCAAAAAAACACACAGGAAGTTAGACTTTCCGGAACAGTGTTAAGTGAAATCAGACAGAAAACAGTGTTGGTTTGTGTGACTTGCTGTTGCACCTGATATGAAGCTCTTTCACTGCATGACAAGTGGACAGAAGAGTGGTCAGAACCATGAGGTCATCCACGGAAGTACAGCTGTCATTCAGGCTGAGGTAAATAGTAACAGAACAACATTGTCGACTTTTCCCCGTTGGTTCAAAAAACAAACTTTATTACAGTTTTATCAGGTGTAACTCTGGTCTTACATGATCTGGTTGCTGACGCTGAGCTTTGGGAGGAACCGCGTCAACGTCTCCAAGATTTCTTCACTCCAGCAGCCACCGGACAGACTGAGAAAGAAGAAAGAGAAATATCACAATGATGAAAAATTAAAAATAACATTTTTCCTGTTCACTCTGTTTTATGCATGTGTGTAAACTCATACTCACTCCAAGACAGATATTGCAGAGCAGCATTTCAATGACATGGCAATTTTTTGAATCTCAGTCTTGCTCCATTTTTGGTTTATTAAGCTGAAGGAAAATAAATTGAAGACAAAAGATTTTATATGTAGATAAGGAAACACAAGTATCACTGGTGAAAACTGAAGCTTGAATTTCCCTACCGATTATTTGATGTTGTTAATGATTCTTTAGAACTACAGCCTGAATAAAACCTTGGCACAAATTGGTGACAATTATGATTTACCATCATTGAAAGAGCAAAGTTCTTAAAGGAACCTAATTCTGGTAGGTCATTAACAGGATATAAAAGTGGTTTCCTTTTCTTACCTGACCGTTGGTTCAGTCTTCTGATGGCTGTGCAAAGAAAAACAAAAAAGAAAACTGATTTGAATAAAAACACTGGGTTTTTTGTGTTTGGGTAGTTTGTTATAACCATTCAAACTCACCTGTCCTTAGGACAGAAATTAACTGTCAATTCTTTGACAGCACTGTAAAAAAACAAAACAAAAGAAAAAACAGTAAGTGGTTCTCAAAATGAAAAACATTTCCTAAAGTTAAGGACAACCTGATATTAAACCTACAGTCTTCTAGTGGCTGGCAGAAGTACTACATCTTCTGCCAGCCACTAGTACTACATCTGGTAACCAATGGTCTGCAGTCACTGTCATCTGTATGTGTGTGAGCGTACTCTGCATGAATATCCTGGACGTTCCAGCATGATGACATTTTGACGATGAGGAAGTTCAACATTTTCAAAGAGCTGTTGTTGCGACCCAACCTGGCAGATCAAAGATCAAATATTAGATCAGGGCCGGTGATAGGATCAAACTTGAAGTTTCTTATCAGGTTTTCACCAATAGCAGTTCCAGCAGCTTCTATACAAATTTCTTTCTTACTTTACAGATTTCAGTGCTGGTAGTTTGTGTAAGACGTCAGCGATGACTCTGATCCCGTCGTCTCTCAGACTGTTGTCACTCAAACTTAAAAAGGAGAAGAAATGAGTGTTAGAATTCTGATGCTGACTGAGCATCGTTTGCAAAAACAGAGGACACACTTGACTTCTGTGATGTGAAGACACTTCTCCAAAGCAGAAGCTAAACTGGCTGCTCCTGTACAAGTCAGACTGGTTCCACAAAACCTTTGGGGACAAGGAGCATTGAAAACACAGTTAAATACTTTACTTTTATATGACTTTTTAGTGTAGAAGTAACTTTATATGTGTGACGAAGAAGAACAAAATGCAAGAAAATTCGTTCTTACTCTAGTTTCCTCAGGAAAGGGATATTGAGCAGTATGGAGGACAACTTCTCAGCAAACCTGTCATCGTATCTGCGACCCCTGAAGCTAAAAGTTAACAAAGACAAAAAAAAAATTGAGATTAGACTTCAGATGAACAGAACCCATGATTATGAGAGAGTTGCAAACCACGATCACGAAAATGTTTTTGTTTTATTGTGTGGAGTTGTACGTATGTCACAGGAAATAAACCACAGACTTGACAATCTGTGAGGAAAGATTCCTGGGTGTGTGACATAACAGAGACGTTATGGTATGGTTATCAACTACCAACATGTTGTGCTGTTATCAGATACTGGATAAAAGCCGAAACACAAGTGCTGAGTTGTTTTGAAGAGCAATAAAGGGCCAATAAAGACAATGTGTTACAAATACGTGTTGTCTGAAGTGGGACAGTGTCCAGAAATTAGTCTGGTCACTCAATCACTTAGATCGAAATTTTAATGCCAGATTAAAACAGATGAAACCAGCGCAGCAAGTGAAACTTTAAAAGACTGCAATCGATCCTTCAAATTTCAAGATTCTCTTCTAATTTTAAGAACAAATGGAACAGCATCTACATGTACAAGTCTTCTTCCACTTCCAGAACATTTGGTGAAGGACATTTTTTATTGGGTTTTGATTATCCGAGAAAACCTATAACAAAGTTACTGATATTACATAATTATGATATTATCAGAACCATCTAAAACAAGAGTGAGTTCACATTGAAAAGGTCTGAAGCTACAGTAGACCTCACATACCTCAGATGTTGAAGGTATCGACACCTCTGTAGTAAGTCCAAACAGTCCAGCTCCATGGAACAGGATCTAAAATCCAAACCTATGCCTTTATCACCCACAGAATTCACAACAAAAGCCAGAGCGTTGATATCTTTGAGCGACAGACGGATGTTACGCAGCTCCACACTGGACCTGGAACCAAGAACTATATTGGCCAGTTTCTGGTCCTGACTCTCCTGAATACAGTGACAAAGGTCCAGTATCTACGAGAGTGCAGTAGGAAATAATCAGAGAACATAGTGGGAGAACCCAAAAAGTGTTCTGACTTTTGTTGATTCTACCTTGGGTCCAGTCAATGTGTTGTTGCTGCAAAGGTTTTTCAGCAGTTTCAGAACCAGGGATTGTCGTTGTAGGACCCACTGTTTGACTCCTGCCCGACCAGAACTTTGGGCTAGATCGACTATGGCTGATGTACAGTCTTTTGATGCCAGTCCACATAAAAACAGGTGCAGAGAGTCAGTGAAGACTGTCCTCTGGTCCGACCTGGTCGTCCAGCGGGTTTTCAGACCAACTCTGATGGAAAACACAAACCACATCTCATGTTTAGCATCTCAGTGTAAACTGTGGACTTATTTTGAATTTTTTTTTAAATCAAAACTACTAACTAAAACTTCTGTTTCATAACAACAAAAACATACAGTGTATATCCTTTTAGGAAAAAAAATCAAACTCCTAAAACTCATTGTGACATTATGATTCAAATCACTGCACACAACGAAATGTGACTTCTGTGTTTAACCCATCACCAAAGTGAACAGTGTTCAGCTTTGAGCGCCCGTGGAGCTGTGAGTGGGGACAGTGCCATGCTCAGTGGACCTCAGTGGTAACTTGGCAGTAGGGGGATTTGCACTGGGGACATTGCAGACCCAAGTCCACCACCTTAACCACTAGGCCACCTCTACAGGAATTCTCAGAAGCAGGTAAACCCAATCCCTGGTTTGGTACCAGGCAACAGTGAAACTTTAGTTATGACTAACTTATTTCTTGACTCATTAATTTCCCAAAGGAAACTCCCAAGAGATTAATAACATTCTATTCAATCTAATCCAATCTAACTTCATTCTTAAAGAATCCAAGTTATTAACATTTACAGCTCATTCAACGAAAATCTGTCGATGTTTTAGAACAACTGGTCAAGCAGACACTTCCAAAATAAAGGGTTGAAAATTGAATGATTCTTCAATGGCATTTGATGATTGAGTGATACTGGCTGACAGCCCTTAGTACAAAACAAGTACAACACTGAGCTGCAAAGTTGCTTCTTCTTTCTAATCATGGAAAGTTTTGACTTTAATCATGTTAAATAAAATGATAAACTACCAAAGTTGTGTCTCTGGATTTCATTGTGTGACTTTGGTCCGTGGAAAAGTTATTGTGGTAACGGATACATAAACCCAACCGAGACTGCATCGTGACTGATTTAAACTAAAGCAAGTGAGATAAACATGAGCAGCAGCAGCAGCAAGAGCAGCAGCAGCTTAAGCTCCAAATTAAAGAAGGTGAAACTGGTATTTATGCTGTCGGAAAAACCAGAGGGGAGTGACAGAAGGGTGACAGACGACACCTTTTGTGCTGCGTCACATCTCGGGCTCACTTTCACTGACACCCCATCCCATCTGCCCCCTGAACCTCACTGCTATGTTTGAACCTCCTTTTTTGGAGAGGGGTCAAATATGTCACACGCAGGACTCAACTTACAGCTTGTGTTGCATTTTAGAAGAAGTTATTCCTGGTATATACCATGTGCTGGTCAAATATATTGTCAAACCTAATATGGCTGCAGCGTCCCAGGAATTACAGCGTGTGGCACCGAGCACTTTGATGTGCAGGTCTGAGGGGAAATCCACTCCCAGTGTGGAATTCAGGGATTCTCATGATTTGGGGAGATGTTATATGGGTCAATGTTTGGAAGTCGTGTGTTAATTGTTCAAGACTGGTCATTTGAGCTGATGTGACGTTGCTCTGTCTCCTTTGAAGTCCATGTTTTGGACTTTATGCGAGAGATTAAAGAGGACTGAAGATTAAAAAAAGAGACTGAAGATTAAATGTACTGAAAACATTGAAACATTGTGAAAATAATAAGATATCCTGCAAAAATAGGTTAACTCATTTACTCAACTAAGGCATACAGCTCTAAATTGAGTGATTTTGTGCATACATTTTTAAAGGAATTTTATTTTCTACACCAGAATACATATATCCAAATATTTTAATCCAACTTTTTCTTTATTTTTCCTTTTAAAAATGTATAATCCATGAAAATGTCTTCTTTTAATTTATTCTGTAATAATAATATAAAGATAATATATCAAATTTAAATTTTTAAAATAATAAATTATGTTTGTAAAATAAGCTATTTTATTTAATTTTATTATGTTCCTTACCT
Organism: Paraplagusia blochii; assembly: GCA_016785265.1. Classification (NCBI taxonomy): domain Eukaryota; kingdom Metazoa; phylum Chordata; class Actinopteri; order Pleuronectiformes; family Cynoglossidae; genus Paraplagusia; species Paraplagusia blochii. The sequence goes on along the minus strand of JAFBJS010002801.1, from coordinate 248,408 downwards.
ATTCTTGAGCTCTGCATCACTGATATCACTGCTGGTCATTACTCTGAGTGCAGCCAAAAATTCCTGGATTGTCAGATGAATGAAACAGTAGCCAGTGTCAACTCTCCCATTCTGGAGCCTGAGCTCCACCTTAAAGAGACAAGAAATATCAGGTTTCTAACTTTTTCAAGATGAATGCAACAACCAGACATGTTAAAATATAGATAAATACCTGGGAAAGAATTCCTGTCCTGAGTGAAAACTCCAACACCCTGGGATCGATGTCTTCCTTCAAGAAGAGGATCTGACTTTCTTCTACACCTTTCCAGGCCAGTTGACTGAGCTCAGTCAATTCAGATCTCCACAGACTTAAGGTGGTGACAGTGTCACAGCTGTGCAGGGCGGAAAATGGTAAACAGAAGGAGTTCGTTTTTAACCCAAACACAAGATTTCAGAATGAGATCAAACACAGTCTTTACCTCTGTGTATTTATGCTCTTGTCCAAGTTTGATTCTTTTCCCTTTTGGTGACTCAGAAAAGCACCAAGAAGGGTGAGGTAGACCTGGGTTAGAGTTGAGGGCATCAAGGATGGCGTGTGTGGTGGTTTTGTGCTGTAAATGGATTTACTGACATCTTCTTCTGAAGTCCTCTCTAATGATCCCTTTGCTCTTATGAGCTTATTCTCTGGTGAGAAAACTCCTGATGTCTCTACTTCCATCTCCCCTTCTCTGGACTGTTGTTTTGTCACGTGATCTCGCTCTGCCTCTAAAAGATACTTCAGACAAATGCAGCAAATGTTGCAGAGCACAGGGACGCTGGAAATGGCTAGAAGGTGTTGATCTGAAAGAAGAAGATCTGCGGCCCGTGGTCCGATTGCTCTGCTTGCTTCTTCACCTTTGGAGTTTAAAAGACAAGGAAGTTTCAGAAAATGACATTAAAATTAATTAATCATTAAACTTTAAACCAAGCCAAGTAACCGATGACAACGCCTGTAAATGTAAAACGACAAAAACAACTGACCTGTGATGTAATTTCCAATTATTGTAAATGTGAAATATAATTCTTTCTGATTGTATAAATCACTCGATCTTCTTTTACCTTTTGCCGTAAAGAAACAGTCCACGTACTCCTTGATCTCCTGACGCTCCCAGCCCAGCAGCTGCCCCACTTTATCCGAAACGGCTTCCAGATCCAACACGTCACGGAGGCGACAGGTTACCAACACGGTGCATCCTGGGAGAAGCTGGCGGCTCAGCAGTGCTGAGATGAGGTCTGTGACCGGGAGAGATGTTTCTGGGTCTAACTGATCCCTGCTCACTTCCTGTTTGGTGAGTTTACTGTAGAACTCATCATATCCATCCAGCACCCAGCAGCTCTGTTCTGGATTTGCCAGGAGGTAGTTCATTATTGTGCTCTGAACAAACTAAGACAACAGAAAGACTTATTTTAATGTAATATTTTCCAACGCAGAGACAAAAGCACTTCATTATTGTTGGAAAACACAGACCTTTTCTCCATTGCCTTGATTTGGGGGAAGGTAGTAATGGAATAGCAACTCTGAGAGCGTCCGAGGGCTGGACAGAAGGTTGAGTTGACGGAACTCAAGCAGGACAAACAGGGAGGAAGGTGGGATTGGGCCCTGGACAAGAATAGACTTTGTTAATCTTTTCTTTTACTCAAATACTGACTGTGAGTTATTTTGGAAGTTATAAAAAGTTGAATATGTTTCCTACTTTCCTCAAATACTCCTGTAAAAACCTGAACTGTAAACTGGACATTTTACCACATACACCCGGGATGTAGAATAGTGTTGACTTACGAGACCACAGGCCCATTGCTGCCCTAAATGGGACATGAGAAGAGTTTTCCCTGATCCAGCCTGGCCAACAATGACGGTGACTTTTCCAGTACATTCTTGGAGGAACGTTTCCAAAGTCACTCTTGTCTCGAAAAATCCAAAATCCCCATCAGGCTCTGAATGTGTTGAAAAAAAAACAGTGTCAATAATTTGACCTTTGTTTTTTTCCATATCAATAATTAGATTATAACAAGAAAGAATAGTTGCACATATGTATCACATTAACTAAGAGATTATTACTTAATTAATATAAATTACATGGTTAAAAACAGAATAAAAAATATTGTTAGCCATTGAAAAAATTCTACTACTTTATTAAAGAATAAATGGTTGCATAAATGTAGAAAGTATTCAAATAAAAAGGAGTTTCTCACCTGGCGTTCTGCTTCCTCTGTCTACTTGTGCAGGGGTTTGATCTGGTCGTTCTCTACCTTTGGTCCCTGTTCTAGGGTTGATCCAAACACTTTCCAGCTGGATCTCCTTGACCAGTTCCGCCTTCAGCCGATCCCACCTTCTCTGCAATAAGTCTTTGGTAGCATCCAAGTATTGCTGCCAGTGTTCTGAACAACGGAGATCAACATTTTATGTAGTTGATTTCATTAGAAAAAAAATGTTGTAAGTGAGACTGATTATTACACTGTTAACCAGACAGCTTTGGTAACTTGGTAACCCTGTAATAAGAACACCCCTGTAAGACACATAGCTGACATAGCAAATGGACTCCATTCAACCACAACCATTCACACATTAACTTGGAATGACAGCAATGTGGTTGCACTTTTTGTTTTGCTTTTTGCAGACTGTTTTATTGTTACGTCTCTATGATGCCGACAACAAGGTTCCCTACTGATATTAAAAAGATCAAGATTTCACTTTTCTATTTCAGTAAACAGTTTGTGTAATGCAAGTTATGAAATGTGTATGAACAAATCATCTCAGAAAAATATTGTGATTTGTGAATATTTTGAAATAAAATTTTAGTGTGATGATTTAGTTTAGATTATTTTTAGGGACAGTGCAGCCCAGTCTGTTGGACACACAATTTACTAACTGATATTTTATTTTATTTCACATCAAAATCAACCACTCATGTGAATTTAATAAAGTTTCTTGACTTCCTTTTTCCATAGTGACCGTTTAACAAATGTAAAGTATTTAAGCCTAGTAGAGCAAAATGTCCGTTGTCAGTGTGCAGAAATCCCACCACTTTGCTGTTGTTTGTCTAGATTCTGTTCGGCGTTAGGCGAAGACAACAACTCCTCCTTGTTTGTGTCACTGGGACTGGGGTTTTCATCTGTATTGGAGAAAGAAACAGCCAAATTATTAATTATACCAGGCAGAGGCCGACTAGTTACATCAAAGGGCTGCTGTTTCAGTTTTACGGTGCTAACCCCTACTTTCGCTTTCTAAATCTTGGATTTAAAAATAAATGCACTTTAACGTCACTATTCTGACTCTGACTGAGAAAAGTTTTGCAAACTGAATACATTTCCAGTCTAGGTAGTGTTTCCAGTGTTTGTTATTTTTTCCCACAAAAAAAGAGTGAATATTTGCATCAAGACAGATTAGGTAATCTGTTTTGGTTGCATTGGTCGCCACACTGACTTGACTAACAGAAGAAAACAGGCCTGTGCATCACAAAATGGCCACATACAGAGAGAACATCGAATGCTTAGTTTCACAGCTAGGGTTAGCTAGTGTCTAATAAATCTAATCTGTAACATGTTGTTCTTCTCAACCAAAGAACATCATTATATCCATAATATATCTTTTTTGTGGCACTCACTGGTTGTGCTTCCGGTTGCTGATATGAGCCTGGATTCCAGGTGCATAGGGATATTCTCACAGATGAAACAAAGGCTTTGGAGAAAACTGCAGCACTCCTGAACATTTGATGATGTCTGTAAATGCTCCAACATGTCTGTGATGACCTGGTCTGGTGCTGACAAACTATTGTGGAGCACCGAGCCAGGGTTTGCGGTCCATGCAGCATTACTGGGCAATATACTGCACAATTGCTTAATAACGTTAGGCGACTGACGCCTCAGGAGCTGCACGAGCTCTTCTTGTTCTTGAGCCAAGACCAACTTCACATTCTCATGTTCATTGAGAGGGTCAAACTCCTCATCCATGGTCAGACTCCATCAGCTGAAAGTCATATGAATACAATTTCCATTAGTTATATTGTATAAAAACAAACAAACAGTCGGCAGTGTTGGCTTAGTGGTTAAGGTTCAAATCCTCCAGCTGCCACCTAGGTGCTCTGAGCATAGCACCGCTCCGACTCACATCACTTCTTGTGGGCTCACCACCCACACGAAGGATCACTATATGGTGCTATGTGATTTGGGTGGCGCCAGCTGCCCCTGTGACCCGGCAGCCCAAGCAGAAGAAGACGAATGAACACAGTTTATAGTACGAAGGAGAAAGGACGAAAGGAAGGAAATCAAACTCCACACAACAAAATGTGACCTCTGCATTAATCCTATTACTAAAGTGAACAATGGGCAGCCTTGAGCCTCCAAGGAGCAGTGAGTGGGCACAATGCCATAATCAGAACAACTCAGTGGTAACTCTGCAGATGGATTCAAATCTAGAACTCTCTGGACCCGAGTCTGGTTCCTTAACCACTAGGACGCTGCTCCCTCGTACAAGGGCATCAAACTCCTTTTGTTAGCTATACAGCATTAGCTATACAACTTTCCTTGGAGGTCAAGATATAGCTGTAAGCTAGTGGATAACTAATCCATAATGCATATTTCTACCATTGAATATTGTTTATTCATGTTACAAATATTTTCACCTACCCACTAACAGAGACCTTTTGGGAATACCCAAAATATTTCACTCTGCACAACCGGATCACACAACAATGAGGTGTGTGACCAAAACCACCTCAAAACAAATGAAACACCCCTTTCTCCTCACCCACAGGATATAACTTCTGTTACCATCCACTACAAGTTAGAACTGAAAAAGCCTCTTGGATTTGAGGAGAAATGTTTTCCAAAAAACTGAATGTCAAGTTGCCTAAGTTAACTCTTCAACCTCGACCAAGACTTGGATGATAGAGAACATTCATTGACAAGTTACAGGTGTTGTAAACTTCTATGTGTAATAAAGAATGTGTCTAGTTAATAAGCTCAGCAGGATAGACTACTGTGGGCCAGAAACAATGCATGTATGGGCCCCATTGGCCTGCAGGCCTTAGGTTTGACCCATTAGCCAGCACTGAAGCCTAAACTGACGCTCTAGTAATCAGTTTGTTTTTTTTTAATGCTCACTCTTATGGTTATGAAGAATTTCCCTTTGGTGGTTTTGTCAATGACTTCTGTAAAACCAAGAGTTGGGCTCATCTATGGAAATTATTTCACAAGCACTTTATACCTTTTAGGGTTATAGTTATTTAACACATATTATTGTACAAAGCGTCTACAGATGAGCAGACCAGGACGCAGTTCTTCATCTCGGGGGATTTATATTATCAAAAGGTTTCTGTCCATGGCAGGTCCAACACCAATCTCATCTGCAGTCTCACCAACATCAAATCCACCCATATTCTTTCTATTCTATATGTCTTTTTATGAACTTATTGCATTTATCTCTTGTCCGATGCTGAAACCATAATTTTCCATAATGAGAGATTAATAAAGTTCTTATTTATCTTTCTTCTTATACATAAAGAGACATTTTTCGTCAGACCTTTGAAATGTGGAATCATGTACCTAGGTCACCCTGACATTAACACAGGTTCATCATGTGTCTGTTATGTTTATTACATGCTGTGGGTACAAATCTTTCTACAATTCTAAAATAACACTCCGTCCACCACAGTATCCAAAAATACAGTTAACAAAGATGATCTAACCAACAATGGCTGCCATTATAAATATGACAGGAAGCTTTCCTCCTTTAATTGTGCTTTTATGTTTCCAATATAAAAGCGCAGATAAAGGAGAAAAAAATATATCGCATATAATTTATCATAATATTCCACAGAGGTGTTCGTCGATGCCTCTCGTTAAGTGTGAATCCCATTCCCTTCCATAGGTAATAAACGAGGTCGTTTCAGGACAGGCGGCGCAGCCACAGACTGATGTACTGTATTAGTCCGGTAGTTAAACTGCAGCTTCTCCTACAGTCCATGTTCTTTCCACATACAGACTTGAAGAATCGATCATTGTTAATATCTAGTATGAAAGAGTACTTACCAACAGTGACCACTGTCTGCACCACGATGCAGTCGGTTCGGCATTTCCAATAAACCAAAACCAAAACCTTGCCATGGCGGGCTAACGAAAACTTTCGGTTTCACTTCGGCGATGGGACAGTTGGAGCCTGAACACTCCACCAGGGCTCTGCCAAACAAGCCAGGATACAAGGAATCAGGCGTTTTTTTTTTGTTAGATGAAGTATTACTTAATGAATTTGACATGAGGATACACTTATTTAGACGAACCACAGTCCCGCAATAAAACACTCGTCGCCTCGTCCTGTGCGCAGTTACAGTTTACGAGTTGACAGTAAATCTTCCATGATGGCACACACACAACTGAACAGCTGCGGACAAAATACTACTGTATGACACCAGGGGCTTTGAGAGTAATAACAACAATATTATCATAGAATTATTGGTTTTGCTCCATGAAGTGGAATTAAACTTAGTTAACTACTGGTTAGTAGTTTTCACTGGCTACTGATTAAATTACACAAAAATAACACGTTTACAACTGAAAAAACAACAACCCCAAAACAAAACATATGCAATTACTTAAGGTTATTGATGTATTCAATTAAATGTCCAATAGGTGTAACAAGAAATCTCTTCATGAAACACAGATATTTTAAAAATACAAAATATTTTCAATACTTATTGAGAAACAAGTAGTTTTGCATTTGTAGCTGCAAAAATATCTGCCATTCATAACTGAAAAAATAATTGATCAGCTACATTACTGGTATTTTTGTTTTAGGATGTGACTAAGTGAGTAATTGGGGAGCGGCAATTCGTTATTTAAACTGAATAACATAGGATAAGCCATTCTTTACACTCAGTAAACTTATTTAAGTCCAAAAATTTGTCCACAGAGATTTCGACTTGTCCCTTCAGCGGTTGCCAGATCAAGTCAACATTTTATCAGTAATATAACACACATAAAAATTAAAAACAAGGTTAATAACAACATATAGTTAAGGTACAACCTGCCATTAATTGTGTCCTTGGATGACAGAAAGGCGCCTGAAGTAAAATGTATTATTATTATTAATGTAGAGAGGAAGGTATACACTTGTGGGTTTTGAACTGTGGATTTGAAAGTCCAGAGATCCATGAGAATCTGCAGCAGACACAGGAGCAGGGATGGGAACTCCAGGCACTGGAAGCAGGACAAGCGGTGGAGTTCTTTAAACTGTGTAGTTTACATAGATATCAATTATATGCATATAACAAATGTTCACAAAAATGTAATGAGTCAGTGTTTTCAAGCTGGTCAAAAATCAATTTGCATTTGTTTTGTCACTAATACCAAGTGAAATCAGTGAAAGAAGAGGTGACACTTGTCTGCTTCCTCCATGTCCAGCTGGAGTCCTTTTATACCAATTTTTTCTTATGACACAAATAGACCTTTCCATGATTGGTGCCTCAAAACTTCAGGCATTCGCCACCCCACCACCAAACCTCTGACCTCCCACTCTTCTCTTCATTTCTCAGTGTCTCGACACCTATCACATTACATTGAATAGGCGTAATCAGATAGACGCAACCCACAAACGTAAAATGAGCCTAAAAGGAAACAAATGAGGAAAGTGTGGAACATGTGTTTCCTACAACAACAAATAATTAAAATATGCTCACAGCAAATGCAGACACACAGCTGTCAGCATGCACACAATTACTGTCGTAATAAAAAAAGGCATAGATATGAAAAAACAGGACATCCAGGCAATGAGCAGAAAGTGATTTGGAGGATGTCTTTTATCCACAAAGATGAATTGATACAAGATCCTGGAGAAAAAACCTTGTGTATATTTCATTAGTCAATCACAAACTACAAAACAAAACATGCAACAATCTAATATCGCAGTTCAACTTTTAACTATTTTAGTGCTACATACCTTTGCAAAAATAATGTTGGCTCAATAGTTGTAGTTTAAATGTTGTGTGGAAAACCATCTCAGCATCCATCTGTTCACATCTGGAACACATCAAGATCTTTGTTAATCAAAACATTTCTGTCACTCATGCAAGAATCACAACAAAACTGCTGCACGTTAACTGATTACAAGCTCATGCACTTGACACATGTATTGAGTAGCAACATTCTGTCACATTGCTCAGATGACACGACAAAGTATGATGTGTTCCCTGACAAATGTAGCCCGTAGAGTAGGATATGTTCTTCACTGGGTCCGTAGTGAGCTGCCAACTGGCTGTCTCTAATCAGTAAATTAAAGCAACCTCATGGCGTTGACAGAATCTCATTACCCTGTGGAAGTCTTGACATTAAGGTACAAAAAGTTAAATGTGGAACTGTGATTATATTTATCCTCTAGAATTTAAAAAAGGTCTCTGAATTATAATTAATTTATTCTGAAAATGAGCCCTATGAAGGACAGCTACTTTTTTAACTTCCCAAATTATGTCCCCAGCTTTGAGAATTAAGCAGTGCACAGTGGCAAGAGAAGTCGTATTAAAGCCAAACCGTCTGCTTTACTTATCCTCATCATAAGAAGGCTTATGTAGAGGTTAGAAATGATCAAAGAGGCTTAGGCAGAAGACTCCATCACCTGCCCCTGGTCATCAGAGGGCAAATAACTGTCGTCCTTCACTCACAGCCGTTCTTACAAACGGTCAACCATTAAATTTAAGATATGTTTGCATTCCCAATGCACTCATAAAAGCCCAGTGCATAAATTACAACATCATGAAAAGGTCATTGCAAAAATCTTTCTCACCATTTAAATTCTAATGTTTTAATCCAGTGGCAATGGCTCTAACAAATAATGCCCCCATTGCCAAAAATGTAATTTATATGAAAATTTTGATTTCATCAACCATAGATTATTAATTTTTTATTTATTTATTTATTTAATCAGCCTAAGCAGAAAAGAACTCAACATAGTGAATTGCCCACATTTAGTACCTGCAAAATATGGCGAAGTGTCTCCAGACTCATCTGTTCTTCTCGCCATATTTGGCATGTTACTCCGTTCAACCTCTGCCTTGTAAGCAAAGTGGACTGAATATAAGGGGTCCAAGAGGGGCTCCAGAGTGTGTGGTTGAAGACTTGTGAAGCTCCTCTCTGTGGTGAGAACATCTCCTGTTGAGCACTGTCACAGTGAACTGTTGTATTCTTTCATTGAACTTTATTCATTTATACTTGGAATGTATATTTAAGTTAGCAAATGACAATTCTCACAATATCTCACAATATTGACAAAAACCTTTTTGTCAATATTGTGCCCTGAGTCAGAAATAATACCTATTTTAAATTCATAATTTAAAATATATTTACAGGGTTGTTTATAACTGAGAGACTAACAACACTTTTTCTTAACAGGACTGTGGAATACATCACTCTTTTCAACAAGGGGAAGAGTAAGGTATGTAAAATGATATTGATTAATTAGGGTGTAACAATCTTAATGAGGTCAGTTAGAAAGATGTTTTTCATCTTAGATTTAAAATAACTTGTGTCACTAATAAGTATTGTGTCATCTCTCAGGGTTAATTTAAAAACGATTTTTAATTTTTTTTTTTGTTTTTGACTCTACACAGACAAACCGCCACCATGAGTACCGACGCAGAGATGGCCGTTTACGGCAAAGCTGCCATTTACCTTCGTAAGCCAGAGAAGGAGAGAATTGAGGCTCAGAACAAACCTTTCGATGCCAAAACTGCCTACTACGTGGTTGACGCCAAAGATTTGTACTTGAAGTCACAAATCCTCAAGAAAGAAGGTGGCAAAGTCACCGTCAAAGTCCTGGACACTCAGGAGGTCTGTAAAGGAACCAAATGGATCAATGATTGATCAATTGTTTTAGGAGTTCTTCTAAGACATACTTCTTTTTACAGGAGAGGACAGTCAAAGACGATGAGGTCCATCCAATGAACCCTCCCAAGTACGACAAAATTGAGGACATGGCCATGATGACCCACCTCAATGAAGCCACTGTGCTGTATAACCTCAAAGAGCGTTATGCCGCATGGATGATCTACGTAAGACAACTTCAATTAGGAAATGTAGATATTAAGAGGATAGACTGGGATTTCACTGTGATCTCCTTATGAATCCTTTCAGACCTACTCTGGTTTGTTCTGCGTCACTGTGAACCCCTACAAGTGGCTCCCAGTGTACGATTCTGAAGTTGTCAGTGCCTACAGAGGCAAGAAGCGTATGGAGGCTCCACCCCACATCTTCTCTGTCTCTGACAACGCTTATCAGTTCATGCTTACTGGTAAGGTTATACGTTTTTATAAACATTTTTGCTGAAATCGCAACGCAGCATCAAACAGCAGGTTAATTGATCTCTCATTTCAACAGATAGGGAGAACCAGTCTGTCTTGATCACGTAAGTTTTTGTTTATTTATTAAAGTGACATTGAATATCTGGTTGAATTAAGTTCTAAGAAATGTCTCTTCATACCCAGTGGAGAATCTGGTGCTGGAAAGACTGTGAACACCAAGCGTGTCATTCAGTACTTTGCCACCATCTCTGTGGGAGGAGATAAGAAGAAGGAATCTTCAGGCAAAATTCAGGTATGTTAAAATTTGCTGGAGTTATTGAATGTGTGAGAACAATTGCATAAAAGGGAACTGCAGTCTTACAACATTCCCATACATGTAAAATAGGGATCCCTGGAAGATCAGATCATTGCTGCCAACCCTCTGCTGGAGGCCTATGGTAATGCCAAAACTGTGAGAAATGACAACTCCTCTCGTTTCGTAAGTGCCACTTTTTGAATATGTATATACATACATGTATTTTTCAGTTTGTAAATAAAAGTATTAAACTCATTCTTCTTCCTAAACAGGGTAAATTCATCAGAATCCATTTCGGCACAACTGGCAAACTGGCTAGTGCTGATATTGAGACATGTAAGTTATTTTATTTTACAGCAAAAACAGATATAAATGAATTGCACAGGTTGACCAATTAACAATACTTGATAGATCTGCTGGAGAAGTCCAGAGTGACATTCCAGCTTCCCGATGAGAGAGGCTACCACATCTTCTACCAGATGATGACTAACCACAAGCCTGAGCTCATTGGTAAGAGGGCAGTCGAATTACAAACTTTGAGTTGCTTTCAAATGCAATCGGATTAAAAGCGTACCCTTTATTTTCCAGAAATGTCACTCATCACAACCAACCCATACGACTTCCCCATGATCAGCATGGGTCAGATCACTGTGGCCAGTATTGATGATAAAGTTGAGCTGGAAGCCACTGATGTGAGTGATTTCTGTCTTAACTATATAGTACATATATTGGACAGATTCTAACGATGTTTAAGGGCATCACAGAGCAACTTTACATCTTGAGCGTTTTCTTAAACCTAAACTGAAAATTCTTTGTAACACAGAATGCCATTGATATCCTGGGCTTCACTAATGAAGAGAAGATGAGCATTTACAAAATGACTGGTGCTGTAATCCACCACGGTAACATGAAGTTCAAGCAGAAGCAGCGTGAGGAGCAGGCTGAGCCTGATGGCACTGAGGGTAAGTATTTACATTAGTGGATTTCTGAACATAAACATCTGTAAACATATTGTCAACAATAGTGTCTGTTATGTTGGATTAAAATCTATATACATTTTCACAGATGCTGACAAGGTTGCCTACCTGTTGGGTTTGAACTCCGCTGACATGCTGAAGGCTCTGTGCTATCCCAGAGTGAAGGTCGGAAATGAGTACGTCACCAAGGGACAGACAGTGCCTCAGGTAAATATATTTTTTGCTGAAAGTAACATGTAAAACATATAAGATACAATAAACAAAAAATAAAAACTTCTTTGGATTTAGGTTGCAAATGCAGTGACTGCCCTGGCCAAGTCTATCTATGAGAGGATGTTCTTGTGGATGGTCATCCGTATCAACCAGATGTTGGACACCAAGCAGCAAAGAAACTTCTTCATTGGTGTCTTGGACATTGCTGGCTTTGAAATCTTTGATGTAAGTTATATTTATATGGACTGTATTTAACTGTTCCAAGAGTTTACACTGCTTTTTCAAAATGATGTCCTTTTCAGTTCAATACCCTGGAGCAGTTGTGCATCAACTTCACTAATGAGAAGTTGCAGCAATTCTTCAACCACCACATGTTCGTCCTTGAGCAAGAGGAGTACAAGAAGGAGGGTATTATCTGGGAGTTCATTGACTTCGGTATGGACTTGGCTGCCTGTATTGAGCTGATTGAAAAGGTAAGTAATTACCTCCAATTTTTGTAATTCTGTACCTTAATAAGCACATTTATTTTTTTAACATTATTCCCTATTCTCTATCAAGCCCATGGGTATCTTCTCCATCCTTGAAGAGGAGTGCATGTTCCCCAAGGCTTCTGACACAACTTTCAAGAACAAGCTGCATGACCAGCATCTTGGCAAGAGCAGGGGC
>JAFBJS010002801.1:189763-235845 GCA_016785265.1 Paraplagusia blochii | reverse complement strand
TGCTGCAGCTCTACCAGAAGTCTTCAGTGAAACTGCTGGCTCTGCTGTATCCCCCAGCTGCTGCTGAGGGTATGCTGAACTAGGAAACTAAGAGTACTCACTTTTTGAGGCATATCTAACGTTTGTTATATTTACACTAAGACTGCTATTTGACATTAATTTGTTTCACATCAAATACAGACACCAGCAAGAAGGGAGGCAAGAAGAAGGGTGGTTCTATGCAGACTGTGTCTTCCCAGTTCAGGGTCAGTACGGAAAATAAATTGAAATGAAAGGATTTGAATTAAGCAATATAAACTGAGTTCTAACTTACTTTGACTTAATGTCACAGGAGAACTTGGGCAAGCTGATGACTAACTTGAGAAGCACTCACCCCCACTTTGTGCGTTGCTTGATTCCCAACGAGTCAAAAACTCCAGGTAAATTATCAGTTTTTATGGTTTGCAACTGATTCTAGTAATTCATTGTATATTGAGACTGCATATCTTTTAAAAAAATATCAGTTTATGTAAAAACATTTCGATTATTTACACTGCTTCTCTTACAGGTCTGATGGAGAACTTCCTGGTCATCCACCAGCTCAGGTGTAATGGTGTGCTGGAGGATCTATCCCCCCGTTGTTGAGGGTAAGACTAGTTCAAACTGAGAGTCGAAAGTAAAGTATATAAAAAGACTGAAAAAAAACAGGATTTGTTCAACAAAATATTTATCATTGAACATTTGTAGAGAGCGGTGGTGGAAAGAAGGGAGGCAAGAAGAAGGGTGGTTCCATGCAGACTGTCTCTTCCCAGTTTAGGGTAAGTCCAATTGTGCCTTTGAAGCAATAACTATGATTTAATCATTGTAAAAACAACAATGACTGCTTGGTGCATTTACAGGAGAACTTGGGCAAGCTGATGACTAACTTGAGGAGCACACATCCTCACTTTGTGCGTTGTCTGATTCCCAACGAGTCAAAAACTCCAGGTACAATGCCAAACATCCATTGTAAACGTGAACTGCATGTGCTTGAGCAGCAAGTGATTTTGTGCCGTTTTAATTACAGGTCTGATGGAGAACTTCCTGGTCATCCACCAGCTCAGGTGTAACGGTGTGCTGGAGGGTATCAGAATCTGCAGAAAAGGTTTCCCCAGCAGAATCCTCTATGGTGACTTCAAGCAGAGGTGCCCCACCTCATGATTTATTTAAAATGTGATAATGTTTACCAAAAAACATAAAAGAAGAGTGACACAGTGTTTCTCCTCCATAAAGATACAAGGTGCTGAATGCCAGTGTCATCCCTGAGGGTCAGTTCATTGATAACAAGAAGGCTGCAGAGAAGCTGCTTGGATCAATTGACATTGATCATGACCAGTACAGATTTGGACACACTAAGGTAGATTAAAGATTTAACATTTAGATTTTCTTTCTTCTATCTAAGTCTATCTACAGTTATAATCCAAAAAGACAATAATTTGTATGTTTTCATTCTAAATTGTGTTTATAATTCAGGTGTTCTTCAAAGCTGGTCTGCTGGGTACCCTTGAGGAGATGAGAGATGAAAAACTGGCATCTCTGGTCACCATGACTCAGGCTCTTTGCCGTGCTTACCTCATGAGAAGGGAGTTTGTGAAGATGACAGAGAGAAGGTATGTTAAAACAAATACACACCAAAGAAAGTGGGAGAGATGAACTTTTCCTATAAGAACCTTCTTCTTGTTCTTAGGGATGCCATTTACACCATCCAGTACAATGTCCGCTCATTCATGAATGTCAAACACTGGCCATGGATGAAGGTGTACTACAAGATCAAGCCTCTGCTGAAGAGCGCTGAGACTGAGAAAGAACTGGCTCAGATGAAGGAGAACTATGAGAAGATGACCTCCGACTTGGCAACTGCCCTGGCCAAGAAGAAGGAGCTGGAGGAGAAGATGGTTTCCCTCCTGCAGGAGAAAAATGATCTGCAGTTGCAAGTTGCATCTGTATGTATATGATCAAAACATGTTTGATGAACTTGCTGATTATAAAATACTGACATAAGTCCTCATTTAACACAGGAATCAGAAAATCTGTCTGATGCTGAGGAAAGATGTGAGGGACTTATCAAGAGTAAGATCCAGCTGGAGGCCAAACTCAAAGAAACAACCGAGAGACTGGAGGATGAAGAAGAAATTAATGCTGAGCTCACTGGCAAGAAGAGGAAGCTGGAGGATGAATGTTCAGAGCTGAAGAAGGATATTGATGATTTGGAGCTCACCTTGGCTAAAGTGGAGAAGGAGAAACACGCTACTGAGAACAAGGTTTTCTTATGTTTAAATCTACATCTCATTAAATGCACAGTTTAGATGAGTAGATGGTAACAATCTTTTGCTAAAATTCATAGGTAAAGAACCTGACAGAGGAGATGGCCTCTCAGGATGAGAGCATTGCTAAACTGACCAAGGAGAAGAAAGCCCTTCAGGAGGCTCATCAGCAGACACTTGATGACCTGCAGGCTGAGGAGGACAAGGTCAACACTCTGACCAAGGCCAAGACCAAGCTGGAACAGCAAGTTGATGATGTAAGTTTGGAAAAATGCCTCAGAATTCCCATGTGTACCTTTAAGTCATGGTTATAACAAAACTTTCTTAATTTGTAGCTGGAGGGTTCTCTGGAACAAGAGAAGAAACTGCGCATGGACCTTGAAAGAGCCAAGAGAAAGCTTGAGGGTGATCTGAAACTGGCTCAGGAATCCATCATGGATCTTGAGAACGACAAGCAGCAGTCTGAGGAGAAAATTAAGAAGTAAAGCTATCTCTAACTATCTATCTATCTATCTATCTATCAAACAACATTTGCATCTAATCCTACTTATGGATAAAGTAATGAGGAAAAATTATAAACACAATACAAAATGTACTTTTTCACTCTCACAGGAAGGACTTTGAAGTCAGTCAACTCCTGAGCAAGATTGAGGATGAGCAGTCATTGGGTTCTCAGCTGCAGAAGAAGATCAAGGAGCTTCAGGTGAAAATCCGCTTCCTGGTGTTTTGTTTGTGAGAGGAGGAATGTATCAATGGAAACTTCATGAAATGCCTCTTCATTGACTAAAACAGGCCCGTATTGAGGAACTGGAAGAGGAAATCGAGGCAGAGCGTGCTGCACGTGCCAAGGTTGAGAAGCAGAGAGCTGACCTCTCCAGAGAACTTGAGGAAATCAGTGAGAGGCTGGAAGAGGCTGGTGGAGCCACTGCTGCTCAGATTGAGATGAACAAGAAGCGCGAGGCCGAGTTCCAGAAACTCCGTCGTGACCTGGAGGAGTCCACCCTGCAGCATGAAGCCACTGCCGCTGCTCTCCGTAAGAAGCAGGCTGACAGCGTTGCTGAGCTTGGAGAACAGATTGACAACCTCCAGCGTGTCAAGCAGAAGCTTGAGAAGGAAAAGAGTGAATACAAGATGGAGATTGATGACCTGTCCAGCAACATGGAGGCTGTTGCCAAAGCAAAGGTAACAAGCAAAACAAAGTGATGTAATTTAACTTAATGTAATCTGTCATTATATGACACATGACATTCAATATTTTTTTTCTCAAGGGAAATCTTGAAAAGATGTGCCGCACACTTGAGGACCAACTTAGCGAACTGAAGTCCAAAAATGATGAAACTGTTCGTCAAAACAATGACTTGGGTGCACAGAAAGCACGTCTCCTGACAGAAAATGGTAAAACTGAGATGTAATAAAACCTTAGAAATGTAATTGCCAAAAAAGAAGAAACACTAATTTCTAAATTTTTGTGAAGGCGAATTCGGCCGCCAAATTGAGGAGAAGGAAGCTCTTGTCTCTCAGCTTACAAGAGGCAAACAGGCCTACACCCAGCAGATTGAGGAGCTCAAGAGACAGATGGAAGAGGAGGTTAAGGTAAAGCAAAGAGACATTATGACAATATATGTTGCATTTAAATTTTTATTCACCATTTAATATACCATCATTTTACAGGCTAAGAACGCTCTGGCCCACGCTGTGCAATCTGCCCGTCATGACTGTGATCTGCTGAGGGAGCAGTTTGAGGAAGAGCAGGAGGCCAAGGCTGAGCTGCAGCGTGGTATGTCCAAGGCCAACAGTGAGGTGGCTCAGTGGAGAACCAAGTATGAGACTGATGCTATCCAGCGCACAGAGGAGCTCGAGGAGGCCAAGTGAGTATCTCACAACTTCAATAGAGAAATAGAGAACGTGTAGTTATGGTAAACAGTTACCCATAATATTCAACACAAAAGTCATGGAGAGACCTTTTTGTACATTTTAAAGGAAAAAGCTGGCTCAGCGTCTCCAGGAGGCTGAGGAGCAGATTGAGGCTGTGAATTCCAAGTGTGCTTCTCTGGAGAAAACCAAGCAGAGACTCCAGAGTGAAGTGGAGGATCTCATGATTGATGTTGAGAGGGCTAATGGACTGGCTGCTAACCTTGACAAGAAGCAGAGGAACTTTGATAAAGTTAGTACTCTTTGTGACACTTCCATTCAATTATTAATAACAATTTCCTTGATAATGTTTACAAGTATTGAAAGCTAACAATTTAAATCTGTTGTAGGTGTTGGCAGAGTGGAAGCAGAAGTACGAGGAGGGTCAGGCTGAGCTTGAAGGAGCCCAGAAAGAGGCTCGTTCTCTTGGCACTGAGCTGTTCAAGATGAAGAACTCCTATGAGGAAGCCTTGGATCAGCTGGAGACATTGAAGCGTGAAAACAAGAACCTGCAGCGTAAGTTCAACCATTATTGTCCGTATAAGATTTTAAATTGTATATGTGGTAAACATTTTAAAAAATGCACACTTGAACTTTATAGTACTCTAATACATATTTGTCTATACAGAGGAGATCTCAGACCTGACAGAACAGATCGGTGAGACTGGAAAGAGCATTCACGAGCTGGAGAAGTCCAAGAAGCAGCTGGAAACAGAAAAGGCCGAGGTCCAGACAGCTCTTGAGGAAGCTGAGGTACTTACTTACGGTTATTCATTATCATTTTTACAACCTGTTTCACTTTATCAACTTTAAAGCAAAGATAATATTTTAAATCTTTCAAAACCTCAGGGAACTCTGGAGCATGAAGAATCTAAGATCCTGCGTGTTCAGTTGGAGCTCAACCAGGTCAAGGGTGAGGTTGACAGAAAGCTCGCAGAAAAGGATGAGGAGATGGAGCAGATCAAGAGAAACAGCCAGAGGGTGATCGACTCCATGCAGAGCACACTGGATTCTGAAGTTAGAAGCAGAAATGATGCCCTGAGAGTCAAGAAGAAGATGGAGGGAGATCTGAATGAGATGGAGATTCAGCTCAGCCATGCCAATCGCCAGGCTGCTGAGGCACAGAAGCAACTCAGGAATGTTCAGGCTCAGCTTAAGGATGCACAGCTGCACCTTGATGATGCTGTCAGAGCACAGGATGATGTTAAAGAACAGGCTGCTATGATTGAGCGCAGAAATGGTCTGATGGTAGCTGAAATTGAGGAACTCAGAGCTGCTCTGGAGCAGACTGAGAGGGGCCGCAAGGTTGCTGAGCAGGAGCTTGTTGACGCCAGTGAGCGTGTTGGCCTCTTGCACTCTCAGGTAAAAAGTTACACAAACATTTTGTTGGAATAGCCATTGAAATTGTGCATGGAGTAAACTTTACATTTTCTGTTTTAGAACACTAGCCTTATGAACACCAAGAAGAAGCTTGAGGCTGATCTGGTTCAGATTCAGAGTGAGGTTGATGACACTGTCCAGGAAGCAAGGAACGCTGAAGAGAAGGCCAAGAAGGCCATCACTGATGTGGGTTTATGGTTTTTATATATACATAATATACCTCCACACACACACATATGTATATTATTTATACATAATATAGGTATATTATACATACATCTATGAATACAATATACATGTTATATTAAGTTACATTGGGTTATAATTATCATTTTTTTAATTTTCTTACTAAGGCTGCAATGATGGCTGAGGAGCTGAAGAAGGAACAGGACACTAGTGCTCACCTGGAGAGGATGAAGAAGAACCTGGAGGTTGCTGTTAAGGACCTTCAGCACCGTCTGGATGAGGCTGAGAACCTGGCCATGAAGGGTGGCAAGAAGCAGCTCCAGAAACTTGAGTCTAGAGTAAGACAGTAAAAAATGAAATGTCAACTTGTTTCCTAAGTAAACTATTTTAACATTTGCACTTATCCAACATTGTATAGGTGCGTGAACTGGAAGCAGAAGTTGAAGCTGAGCAAAGACGTGGAGCAGATGCTGTTAAGGGCGTTCGCAAATATGAGAGGAGGGTGAAGGAGCTCACCTACCAGGTACAGTTATTTAAAAATAGATTATATTTTCACAATAGTTCACTCTTAAATAAAGAAACATAAAAAAACATCTATCTTTTCTTTAGACTGAAGAAGACAAGAAGAATGTCACCAGACTTCAGGATCTGGTTGACAAGTTGCAGCTTAAGGTGAAGGCCTACAAGAGGCAGGCTGAGGAAGCGGTAAGAACATGAGATTAATTATGATATTGTTTCCTGCCTTGTGTCCGCCCTACGTTTATATTTTATCTATTGATCCTAGGAGGAGCAGGCAAATGTTCACCTGTCCAAGTGCAGGAAGGTCCAGCATGAGCTGGAGGAGGCTGAGGAGCGTGCTGACATTGCTGAGTCCCAAGTCAACAAGATGAGAGCCAAGACCCGTGACTCTGGCAAGGTATAAAAACATATACATTTATTTAATTTATCAGTTTTGGTGTTTATTTACATTCCTTTTAATGTTAACTCACTATCACTCTATCTGCTTTTACAGGGAAAAGAAGCTGCTGAGTGAAAGGCACTTGCAACGTTGAATCATATAATATGACATAATAAAGTTAATAATCTTACTCCTAAATACCTATTTATCCTGTCCTCATTTATTTTTATTTTTCAGCACACCAAAGTTAACAATAGAAATTGGTAAACACTCAAAACAAAACAAAAAAGTCAGGAAAGGAAAACAGGTTAACATAACTACAGGTTGACTGTGTTTTTTGGTACAATAGCTAACTGACACCATTGGTGACTGGTCGCATACGCGATAACTGGGATTAACTTGTCAGGCCCATTCCTTCATTCATTTTCATCTGCTTGTCCTGGCACCACCTAAATAACACTGCACTATATTGTGAGCTTTCGTGTGGGTGGGACCACTGCATTTGTCAGGCCGATAAAAAAATCTATCTTTAAATATTTGTACAATATTTGGTGATAAGGAAAATACAAGAAGGTAGAGAAAAAGTATAGTTTATTAATTAAAATATTCTTGGTTTATCAAGCTCAGTTCAGTCACCTTGACACACCACAGCTTAAGGGCCAGAAATGGACTTGGTATGCTAGGACTGCAGTGTCAGTGAAAGTGCTAATCACTTGGCATATATGTGTGAAAGACACAGGGATATTTTTACCTGTGAGTCTAAGTATACTTAAACCATGTTATTACCCTTAACCTGTTATTACTCAAATATTAAAAATTTTAATGGTTGTAACTATTGTTACATCTTAAATACAGTGTGTTTTGAAAAGTAAAGTATATCTTAATTAATTAATTAATTAATTATCTTAAATTATTTTCAAAATACACAAGTTTGTCTGAAACATCTATAATACATCCAAGTTATTTAATTAAGACTGTTTACAAATCAGTAATTCAGAACACATTTTTTACATTGTAAATTATAAATTGCTAAATTAGGAGCAGTCCTTGCTTAAGGCAATTTGAAACATAAGAAGGAGGTACAGGCAACAAATGTTCAACTAGTGTGACCATCAGCTGTCCTATACAACGCACCATATGTGGCCTGAGTCCCGTTTTAACTTTTGCTTTGGAAGCATATCCCACAAAGCTTGAATTCCAGTCTCATCTTTTAAGGGCTGTAGATTTTCCATGAGCTCAAAAAGTAGAGGGACATTCTCTGATTTACTGATTCAGTTGTCAGAAATTAACATTGTTGCATTAAATTATTATAAGACCAATATTTTAATCATTTAATCTGTTTTATATACAATAAATCACACAGTGATTTACATTTTAACACTTAAACGTGAAGCAAAAAATATATTATTAATGACAACTACATATGATTTAACATTTAACTGATGGTTTAATATTTGTATTTATGTATAAGTAGGGAAGTTGCATTAACATACCATTCATTTGTTAAACATATAAGCCTTAAATCCAACACAGGACAGTTTGTGTTTTGTGTTAGGGTTGATTAAATTGCAAGATTTAAAGTTAGCAGGAATTTACCACAAGTCATTGAGTCAGTGTGTTAAACGACCTATCTAAGGAATGTACTGAAGTAGACAGGCACAGATGGTGACGGTGACAGCTGTGAAAGCTTATCCTGAATTTAGAGAAAAAAAAAGAAAAAAAAAAACATTTCACCATTTAACTTAACTTTAACTCTCACTTTAACTGCATATATGTAATTAAAACAAAACTTTGTTTATTTTATTTCTATATGAGACAAAATTCTGGCAAATGTAATGAAAAGTCCAATTAGCTAATATCCTATCTATTATTAGAAAAAACGTCTATATTAAAAAAAGCCAGACAGTTATGTGTTGTGACATGTTGACAACACTCAAAACTTAAACCTGAAATGGAGTGGACTTTTATCCAGTGACAGTGTACATTTTTTATTGATTATGATCAATATTTTAAAATATCTATTTTCCACTAACACCCATCTAAAATCTTTGTGACCCTGTCTCTATCAATTAACAGCCACAATTAATCCCACTGCAAATCTTGTGATTTTTATAAGTGGTCCCCATTAAACAGGGCTGCAAACCATCACTAGTTCGTTGATCAATTGGAAACTGGCCACACAGAAAAACTGCAGAACTAAGATTATTTCTGTTTAGTAAATCTATTATGAAAGCATTCAGGGTTCTTGTGAGTAAACAGAAGACCTACAAAGAAAAGAAAGAGGCATTTGACAAGTCTGTGCTTCATAATAAGCAGTGAGCAGCTTTGTAATGAGGCGATAAAGCTTTCAAAGCTTCTAGGCCGCTTGAAGACAAAGTGTGAATTAAAAGCCAAGCACAATGTTATGAGGAAAAAAGTTGCATTCAGAAATTTAACTAGTTTATGGTGCAAAACGGCTGTGGACTGTTCTAGAGGCTAGGGCACTGCAAAGTTGCCGAGACACATACATACGGACACACATGCACAAAAATGTATATAAAATATGTATTTATATATATATAATATTAATATTTATACAGTATGTATATATAGTACACCTACTTCAAATAGTAAACAACTATTACAATAGCATATATCTGGGACTGTAGTATAGTATACTATAAATAAATACTATAAAATAAGCAAATAATACAAAATAT
Organism: Paraplagusia blochii; assembly: GCA_016785265.1. Classification (NCBI taxonomy): domain Eukaryota; kingdom Metazoa; phylum Chordata; class Actinopteri; order Pleuronectiformes; family Cynoglossidae; genus Paraplagusia; species Paraplagusia blochii. The sequence goes on along the minus strand of JAFBJS010002801.1, from coordinate 226,489 downwards.
ATAATAATGATCAAGCAAATGCACATGTGCCATTGACCTTAGAATAAATATAATAAAATAGAGAACTGTAGGAACCCAGAGTTAATCATGTTTATCACAGTCAGGAGAGTAACATACACAGAAATTGCTTTTGAAATGTGAAACCAAAATGTTTAATCTACACCTACTTATGGATGTCTGCCAAGTGTTACTAACACCACATTTGGCCGATGTCCTCTATTTAACTTCTGCTGTATCTGCAATCCCAATCAAATATAAAGAGTGCTACAGAGCGGAACAGCGTGTGGCAGACGACCGTGAAGACTCCTGCTTGTGGTAGGGATGTTCAGTCTTTATACTTTAATTAGTGTTTTCAAATATCAATCTAAAGACTCACAGAGTACATTAATATAAACTTCAAACATAAACTAAAGTAGTGCATGTGTGGATCTTTAACAGGTTGTGGAATCATAGAAACTTCTTACAGAGGGACGGTCAGGTATGGATACCAACTTTTTAACATTTATCTTTAATGAACTCATAAACAACATTAGATTTGGGTAAAAGTAGAATTCTTGAACTGTTCAAAGTTGTTTAACATACACAGTAGCTGTTAATTCATCTGGTCCTCAGTGAGGCTGGTCTGACATAAACTAAGTACATGACTTAAAGCCTCCACAAATATCTGCTAGACTTTGGCATAAACACATTTTTTGAGAAAATCAAATGCACTTTCAGATTGCAAGCACAGACTAATTGTAAATACACTGACAATACTCATTCTAATAATTTCACAACATCACTCTCACCAATCAAAAAACCGGATTCTTCAAAACGTGTATCAGATATATTTTACTGTAAAATTTAATTATATAAATCCCAGTGGTTTGATGGTAAGGATTTATTTACATTTGTTAAATTCACAGAGATAAACCGCCACCATGAGTACCGACGCAGAGATGGCCCAATATGGCAAGGCTGCCATTTACCTGCGTAAGCCAGAGAAGGAGAGAATTGAGGCTCAGAACAAACCTTTTGACGCCAAGACTGCCTACTATGTGGCTGACGTCAAAGAGCTTTATCTGAAGTCCACAATTGTCAAGAGAGATGGTGGCAAAGTCACCGTCAAACTGCTGGACACTTCAGAGGTTTGTTACAAAACGAAAATTTGAATGATCACTCAAATGTGTTTAAAATTTTGTTTAACTGTTTTCTATTTCACAGGAGAGGACAGTCAAAGAAGATGACGTCCATCCAATGAACCCTCCCAAGTACGACAAAATTGAGGACATGGCCATGATGACCCATCTCAATGAAGCCACTGTGCTGTATAACCTCAAAGAGCGTTATGCCGCATGGATGATCTACGTAAGACAGCTTCACTTAAGCGCAATAACACATACGAGCACTTAAAAGAAACAAAATGAGTTAACTGTGAATTTCTTGTGAATCCTTTCAGACCTACTCTGGTTTGTTCTGCGTCACTGTAAACCCCTACAAATGGCTCCCAGTGTACGATGCTGAAGTTGTAAGTGCCTACAGAGGCAAGAAGCGTATGGAGGCTCCACCCCACATCTTCTCTGTCTCTGACAACGCTTATCAGTTCATGCTTACTGGTACGTGCACTTATTTATTTATTTTAAATTAAATTAAATAAATATTTTTTATTATAAAACTATGCTAAATGAATCTGTGTTTTGTATTTACAGATAGGGAGAACCAGTCTGTCTTGATCACGTGAGTTTTACATCAATCAATTTGTATATTAAGATAAAACATCATGATCTAATTCTAAATGTCTCTTCATACCCAGTGGAGAATCTGGTGCTGGAAAGACTGTGAACACCAAGCGTGTCATTCAGTACTTTGCAACAATCTCAGTCAACCCAGATAAGAAGAAGGAAGCTTCAGGAAAGATGCAGGTACAGCTACAATATCAACCAGAAGGGCCTAACTTAGGTCCAGATTTTTAGGATAATGGCAAAGATGAAAATGGACATTCATGCAACTGCTAGTATGCTCTCTTCCTATTGTGGAAACCTGTATATTCACAATGTATATTTCTATGGTGTATTTGCCATGCCAACAATTGCATGGCTACACTTAATTCCTAAATTTTCAATTATAGGGGTCCCTGGAAGATCAGATCATTGCTGCCAACCCTCTGCTGGAGGCCTATGGTAATGCCAAAACTGTGAGGAATGACAACTCATCCCGTTTCGTAAGTGCCATTTTTGAGTTTTTAATCATAGATTAATATTTTTAAGGTATTTTAAGTTATTTTGTGAACAAACCCAACAACCTTTCTTTTCTGAACAGGGTAAATTCATCAGAATCCATTTCGGCACAACTGGCAAACTGGCTAGTGCTGACATTGAGACATGTAAGTTATTCTCTTTAAAGCAAAAAACAGAAGTGAAAAGAAAACAGCACAGGTTTACTGATTACCAACATCTGCAGATCTGCTGGAGAAGTCCAGAGTGACATTCCAGCTGCCTGATGAGAGAGGCTACCATATCTTCTACCAGATGATGACTAACCACAAGCCCGAGCTTATTGGTGAGCAAGTCATTTTGGATATCTACCCCTTTCTCTTTTTGTTAATTAAATTAAATACTCATAGAAAAATGTTCTTCTTTCATTCTTATTAGAAATGTCACTCATTACAACCAACCCATACGACTTCCCCATGATCAGCATGGGTCAGATCACTGTGGCCAGTATTGATGATAAAGTTGAGCTGGAAGCCACTGATGTAAGTTGTCTAAGTAACTAAAATATTAGACACGATATGAATGTTTCCACGATTTTAAGGTAATTTTGTATGTTTATGTGAACAGAACGCTATTGACATCTTGGGCTTCACTAATGAAGAGAAGATGAGCATTTACAAATTGACTGGTGCTGTGATGCACCATGGTAACATGAAGTTCAAGCAGAAGCAGCGTGAGGAGCAGGCTGAGCCTGATGGCACTGAGGGTAAGTATGTGGTCATACCAACAATAGCAAAGAGTGACTGACATGATTACCTTTAAAAAGTCTCGAAATGCAATATACACATGGTTTTAAACAAATGTGTCAAATGCGTAATTTTTAGACGCTGACAAGGTTGCCTACCTGTTGGGTCTGAACTCCGCTGACATGCTGAAGGCTCTGTGCTATCCCAGAGTGAAGGTCGGAAATGAGTACGTCACCAAGGGACAGACAGTGCCTCAGGTAAAGTATGCTTTTTTATATTAAAAATAATAGTTACACGTAGATGAGAGTACGATGGTAAGCATTAAAAAATAAATACATACGGGGACTCAAAAATAAGAAAATTCTATATTGTTTTAGGTCAATAATGCAGTGACTGCCCTGGCCAAGTCTATCTATGAGAGGATGTTCTTGTGGATGGTCATCCGTATCAACCAGATGTTGGACACCAAGCAGCAAAGAAACTACTTCATTGGTGTCTTGGACATTGCTGGCTTTGAAATCTTTGATGTAAGTTATACTTATTATGGCTGTCTTGTCTAACTGTTCCGAGAGTTTACCCTGCTTTTTCAAAAGATGAAGCTGAAAATGATGTCCTTTTCAGTTCAATACCCTGGAGCAGTTGTGCATCAACTTCACTAATGAGAAGTTGCAGCAATTCTTCAACCACCACATGTTCGTCCTGGAGCAAGAGGAGTACAAGAAGGAGGGTATTATCTGGGAGTTCATTGACTTCGGTATGGACTTGGCTGCCTGCATTGAGCTGATTGAAAAGGTAAGTAATTACTTCCAATTTTTGTAATTCTGTACCTTAATAAGCACATTTCTTTTAACATTATTCTCTATTCTCTATCAAGCCCATGGGTATCTTCTCCATCCTTGAAGAGGAGTGCATGTTCCCCAAGGCTACTGACACTTCCTTCAAGAACAAGCTGTATGATCAGCATCTTGGCAAAAACAAGGCATTTGAGAAGCCCAAACCCGCAAAGGGCAAGGCTGAGGCTCACTTCTCTCTGGTCCACTATGCTGGTACTGTGGATTACAACATTGGTGGATGGCTGGACAAGAACAAGGACCCACTGAATGAGTCCGTGCTGCAGCTCTACCAGAAGTCTTCAGTGAAACTGCTGGCTGTTATCTATCCCCCCGTTGTTGAGGGTAAGAAATGTTTAGGAATCAAACTGACTGTCTAAAGTGATGTACATTAGAGAGAATGAAACACAACAGGTAAATATTTGGGTTATTCAACAAAATGTTTCTAAATGAACATTTGTAGAGACCGGTGGTGGAAAGAAGGGAGGCAAGAAGAAGGGTGGTTCCATGCAGACTGTGTCTTCCCAGTTTAGGGTAAGTCCAAATAGTGAATAAACAATTGTTTAAAACATTATTTTTAAGGTTTAAGACATGTGATTAAGATTATCAATAAACCAATTAGATACTCACTTATGCATTTACAGGAGAACTTGGGCAAGCTGATGACTAACTTGAGGAGCACACATCCTCACTTTGTGCGTTGTCTGATTCCCAACGAGTCAAAAACTCCAGGTACAATGCCAAACATCCATTGTAAACGTGAACTGCATGTGCTTGAGCAACAAGTGATTTTGTGCCGTTTTAATTACAGGTCTGATGGAGAACTTCCTGGTCATCCACCAGCTCAGGTGTAACGGTGTGCTGGAGGGTATCAGAATCTGCAGAAAAGGTTTCCCCAGCAGAATCCTCTATGGTGACTTCAAGCAGAGGTGCCCCACATCATGATTTATTTAAAATGTGATCATGTTTACTAAAAAACATAAAAGAAGAGTGACACAATGTTTCTCCTCCATAAAGATACAAGGTGCTGAATGCCAGTGTCATCCCTGAGGGTCAGTTCATTGATAACAAGAAGGCTGCAGAGAAGCTGCTTGGATCAATTGACATTGATCATGACCAGTACAGATTTGGACACACAAAGGTAGAAACCCCATTCTCCTTTTCCACTTTGAATGCAAAAATTTCAATATAGAGATCTAATAAAACATTGTGCTACCTCCAATAATACAATATTTATATTTTAGAACGAACAGTAACTTATGTTATTGTTATTAACTGTATTTACCACTTAGGTGTTCTTCAAAGCTGGTCTGCTGGGTACCCTTGAGGAGATGAGAGATGAAAAACTGGCAACTCTGGTCACCATGACTCAGGCTCTTTGCCGTGGTTATGTCATGAGAAAGGAGTTTGTGAAGATGATGGAAAGAAGGTATTTTATCATATACTCTAAACACAAGCACTCAGTTGTTCAATGTAAAGTTTCTTTACTAATATTTTCTCGTGCACAGGGAGAGCATTTACACCATCCAGTACAATGTCCGCTCATTCATGAATGTCAAACACTGGCCATGGATGAAGGTGTACTACAAGATCAAGCCTCTGCTGAAGAGCGCTGAGACTGAGAAGGAACTGTCTCAGATGAAGGAGAACTATGAGAAGATGACCTCCGACTTGGCAAATGCCCTGGCCAAGAAGAAGGAGCTGGAGGAGAAGATGGTTTCCCTCCTGCAGGAGAAAAATGATCTGCAGTTGCAAGTGGCATCTGTATGTACTGTATATGTTCAAAACATGTTTGATGAACTTGGATGTTGTTTATAAAATACTAACATTAGTCCTCATTTAACAACACAGGAAGCAGAGAATCTGTCTGATGCTGAGGAAAGATGTGAGGGACTTATCAAGAGTAAGATCCAGATGGAGGCCAAACTCAAGGAGATTACTGAGAGACTGGAGGATGAAGAAGAAATTAATGCTGAGCTCACTGGCAAGAAGAGGAAGCTGGAGGATGAATGCTCAGAGCTGAAGAAGGATATTGATGATTTGGAGCTCACCTTGGCTAAAGTGGAGAAGGAGAAACACGCTACTGAGAACAAGGTTTTCTTATGTTTAAATCTACATCTCATTAAATGCACAGTTTGGATGAGTAGATGGTAACAATCTTTTGCTAAAATTCATAGGTCAAGAACCTGACAGAGGAGATGGCCTCTCAGGATGAGACCATTGCTAAACTGACCAAGGAGAAGAAAGCTCTTCAGGAGGCTCATCAGCAGACACTTGATGACCTGCAGGCTGAGGAGGACAAGGTCAACACTCTGACCAAGGCCAAGACCAAGCTGGAACAGCAAGTTGATGATGTAAGTTTGGAAAAATGCCTCAGATTTTCCACATGTAACATTAAGTCATGGTTTTAACAAAACTTTCTTAATTTGTAGCTGGAGGGTTCTCTGGAACAAGAGAAGAAACTGCGCATGGACCTTGAAAGAGCCAAGAGAAAGCTTGAGGGTGATCTGAAACTGGCTCAGGAATCCATCATGGATCTTGAGAACGACAAGCAGCAGTCTGAGGAGAAAATTAAAAAGTAAAGCTTTACCTACAGCTAAACAACATTATTATGTATTCTGATAAAAAAAAAGAGAACAGAAAAACGCTATTTCAAACCAGACCTTATTATTAAAAAATTAAGTACAAATCAAGATCTTTCATTCTCACAGGAAGGACTTTGAAGTCAGTCAACTCCTGAGCAAGATTGAGGATGAGCAGTCAATGGGTGCTCAGCTGCAGAAGAAGATCAAGGAGCTTCAGGTGACATTGTGCTTCATTATGGCTGGTTTGGATACTGTGTGATGTAACAGTAGAAACTTCATGAAATGCCTCTTAATCGACTAAAACAGGCCCGTATTGAGGAACTGGAAGAGGAAATCGAGGCAGAGCGTGCTGCACGTGCCAAGGTTGAGAAGCAGAGAGCTGACCTCTCCAGAGAACTTGAGGAAATCAGTGAGAGGCTGGAAGAGGCTGGTGGAGCCACTGCTGCTCAGATTGAGATGAACAAGAAGCGTGAGTCCGCAGACCCTGCAGCATGAAGCCACCGCCGCTGCTCTCCGTAAGAAGCAGGCTGACAGCGTTGCTGAGCTTGGAGAACAGATTGACAACCTCCAGCGTGTCAAGCAGAAGCTTGAGAAGGAAAAGAGTGAATACAAGATGGAGATTGATGACCTGTCCAGCAACATGGAGGCTGTTGCCAAAGCAAAGGTACTTACTAAGTCCAACATTATAGTGTTATACATGAGTTTTGCCCCAAAGCTAAAAGTTTTTATTTGTCTTTTTTCTTAAGGGAAATCTTGAAAAGATGTGTCGTACCCTCGAGGACCAACTTAGTGAACTGAAGACCAAGAATGATGAAAATGTTCGCCAAAACAATGATTTGGGTGCACAGAAAGCACGTCTCCTGACAGAAAATGGTATGACTAAATTGCAATGAAATTAAAGATATTTTCTTCATCAGTCATGTATTATAATACTGATGAATAACAAGCCAATTTATAATTTTCAAATGAATTTCTCAAGGTGAGTTTGGACGTCAAATTGAGGAGAAGGAAGCCCTTGTCTCTCAGCTTACAAGAGGCAAACAGGCCTACACCCAGCAGATTGAGGAGCTTAAGAGACAGATGGAAGAGGAGGTTAAGGTAAAGCAAAGAGACATTATGACAATATATGTTGCATTTAAATTTTTATTCACCATTTAATATACCATAATTTTACAGGCTAAGAACGCTCTGGCCCACGCTGTGCAATCTGCCCGTCATGACTGTGATCTGCTGAGGGAGCAGTTTGAGGAAGAGCAGGAGGCCAAGGCTGAGCTGCAGCGTGGTATGTCCAAGGCCAACAGTGAGGTGGCTCAGTGGAGAACCAAGTATGAGACTGATGCTATCCAGCGCACAGAGGAGCTCGAGGAGGCCAAGTGAGTATCTCACAACTTCAATAGAGAAATAGAGAACGTGTAGTTATGGTAAACAGTTACCCATAATATTCAACACAAAAGTCATGGAGAGACCTATTTGTACATTTTAAAGGAAAAAGCTGGCTCAGCGTCTCCAGGAGGCTGAGGAGCAGATTGAGGCTGTGAATTCCAAGTGTGCTTCTCTGGAGAAAACCAAGCAGAGACTCCAGGGTGAAGTGGAGGATCTCATGATTGATGTTGAGAGGGCTAATGGACTGGCTGCTAACCTTGACAAGAAGCAGAGGAACTTTGATAAAGTTAGTACTCTTTGTGACACTTCGATTTGATTATTAATAACAATTTCCTTGATAATGTTTACAAGTATTGAAAGCTAACAATTGAAATCTGTTGTAGGTGTTGGCAGAGTGGAAGCAGAAGTACGAGGAGGGTCAGGCTGAGCTTGAAGGAGCCCAGAAGGAGGCTCGTTCTCTTGGCACTGAGCTGTTCAAGATGAAGAACTCCTATGAGGAAACCTTGGATCATCTGGAGACCATGAAGCGTGAAAACAAGAACCTGCAGCGTATGTTATCATGTGATTGTTTGTTTCATCAAACCAGATGTATGCAACATTTTGTTAAGCGAGGCAGATCATATTTAAATGATTTGTGATTTAATACACATTTGTCCTCTTACAGAGGAGATCTCAGACCTGACTGAACAGATTGGTGAGACTGGAAAGAGCATCCACGAGCTGGAGAAGTCCAAGAAGCAGCTGGAGACTGAAAAAGCTGAGGTCCAGACAGCTCTTGAGGAAGCTGAGGTACTTTTCAATCTTAAAATTGTACTTTGTCTCCTGTTGTGTAGAGCAAATATGGTTATTTTAATCTTTCAGAAACTCAGGGAATTCTAAGGTACTATTTAGTGCTATTCGTCATCATTTCAATGACGTGTTTTGCAGTTTATCAACTTTCAAGACAATAATTTCAATCTTTCACAATCTCAGGGAACTCTGGAGCATGAAGAATCTAAGATCCTGCGTGTTCAGTTGGAGCTCAACCAGGTCAAGGGTGAGGTTGACAGAAAGCTCTCAGAAAAGGATGAGGAGATGGAGCAGATCAAGAGAAACAGCCAGAGGGTGATGGACTCCATGCAGAGCACACTGGATTCTGAAGTTAGAAGCAGAAATGATGCCCTGAGAGTCAAGAAGAAGATGGAGGGAGATCTGAATGAGATGGAGATTCAGCTGAGCCATGCCAATCGCCAGGCTGCTGAGGCACAGAAGCAGCTCAGGAATGTTCAGGCTCAGTTCAAGGATGCTCAGGTGCACCTTGATGATGCTGTCAGAGCACAGGAAGACCTCAAGGAACAGGCTGCTATGGTCGAGCGCAGAAATGGTCTGATGTTAGCTGAAATTGAGGAACTCAGAGCTGCTCTGGAGCAGACTGAGAGGGGTCGCAAAGTTGCTGAGCAGGAGCTTGTTGATGCCAGTGAGCGTGTTGGCCTGTTGCACTCCCAGGTGATTAAAACTAATTGTATAATTAGATAGTATAATTTATAGCGAATCAAGTTAAAGTTGGATTAATGTTTTATTGAGTATTGTGTATCTTTATTTGTCTCTTCTCCACATAGAACACAAGCCTTTTGAACACCAAGAAGAAGCTTGAGTCTGACTTAGTTCAGATCCAGGGTGAAGTTGATGATACTGTTCAGGAAGCAAGAAATGCTGAAGAGAAGGCCAAGAAGGCCATCACTGATGTAAGGTTATGTTTCATTTTTTTTATATACAGTACACTTGTTAAACTATGAATTTTGGAAACACATTACTTGTTTCATTCACAAGGCTGCAATGATGGCTGAGGAGCTGAAGAAGGAACAGGACACTAGTGCTCACCTGGAGAGGATGAAGAAGAACCTGGAAGTTGCTGTCAAGGACCTTCAGCACCGTCTGGATGAGGCTGAGAACCTGGCCATGAAGGGTGGCAAGAAGCAGCTCCAGAAACTTGAGTCTAGAGTAAGGCTACGGCCATAGAAACACTAGCATGTTTCCAAAGTAAATTTTGTTAACATTTGCCGCTTTTTAATGTTCTATAGGTGCGTGAGCTGGAAGGAGAGATCGAAGCTGAGCAAAGACGTGGAGCAGATGCTGTTAAGGGCGTTCGCAAATACGAGAGGAGGGTGAAGGAGCTCACCTACCAGGTATTATCACTTTATAATTGTACAAATTATGAAACAACTGCATCAATGTTTCACACGACTGTGGACCTAAAATTGGCCCTATTAAAATATTTTGAATCCACTAAAGGAAAAGGAAAAATGTTGTTTTTTATGTAGACTGAAGAGGACAAGAAGAACGTTAACAGGCTTCAGGATCTGGTTGACAAACTGCAGCTTAAGGTGAAAGCCTACAAGAGGCAGGCTGAGGAAGCGGTAAGAAAACAAAATTATTTTTTTTGAACAATATTTACATAATGCTAGATTCTAAGTCTATTAAATTGGACATTAACCAAACTATCTGTATTTCAGGAGGAGCAGGCAAATGCTCACCTGTCTAAGTGCAGGAAGATCCAGCATGAGCTAGAAGAGGCTGAAGAGCGTGCTGATATCGCTGAGTCTCAGGTCAACAAGATGAGAGCTAAGAGCCGTGACTCTGGCAAGGTATGAATGAACACAATGACAAAGCCATAAAAACATAAACATAAAAGTATGTATTATGTTGATTTGGCCTAATACCTCTAATATTATTTTTTTTCTTCACCAGGGAAAAGATCTAGCTGAGTAAACTTCACCGTTTGAATGGTTGTTTCACATCATAAAATATGATTTGAAATATACTATATAATAAAGTATTTTTCATCCTTATTCAGTTTCAGAGTCTTTATGTGTGTTTTTCGACTGGTTATCATCAACTAACAGAGAGGGTGAAAGACATACCTGCAGAAAGACAATTTCTATCACATTAAGAGTTGGATAGCCTTTACAACATTTATAATTAATGAACACTACAATTTAAGATGCTACACTGTTTCCTATTCAAAATAGGATCACAGTAATTCATCGAGGCTAAGGACCTATTCCAAAATCCTCCCCCTTCGTCTGGGGTTTTATAAGCAACAGCGGGTGGGTGTCTTGCTTCAAGACACATTCCAGTCCTTGACTCAGTTAGACAAAAATAAATGACATTACCATTTTACAGTACATACAAATGCCACCAAAGCATTTTTGTAATATTGTATTAAATATGTGTAATTTAAACTGCAAAATGCATAAACACTATGTCAAAGTCTTTATAATCTTGACCTTTCCATTTCTCTGGGTAGTTTATTATAAAGAAGTAACAACAATAATAAAACAATAGAAAAAACTTTCAATGGCCAGACTTTGAGGTCATTATTGACTTAAATAAACCAAAAATATTATTATATATATTAAATAAATAACTGTCAATATGAAAGATATAGATGTTGAAAAAGTAAATATCCCCACTGTTACTGTAACAATATTTAAAAGGTGAATATATGGATGAAAGTTGAAAGATTGATTTAAACTAAATGACAATCATACAAAACATTTAGCTATTTACCCTCCTATGTAAAGTAAGCAAGATGCAAGAAGAAGTAAGTAGAAATAAATATGGAGCCCATTATGATGATTTATGGGAACTAAATACCAAAACGTCCTTTGGCCTCCCAGTGGAAAGGTCCCTGATGTAAATGATAGTTTGACTACTCTCATTCTATTTTCATTTTCTTTCTATGATTTTGCATCTTTATTAGGAATTTGTTATAATTAAATTTACTACTAATTAGGAATTAACTCAGCAATAATTGTGTTGAGTGGAAATTGGTTCTCTCAATACTGGAGTGATCTTTATTGATATCACCCAACTTCATTAAATTAGAAATTATTGTCAGTTCTAAGATTTAAGAGTAAGGGTTCTGTTTTGAATCAAAATGCATAGTTTGAATAAAGCAAGAAGGCAAAGTGAAAATCTTAAGGAATAAAATAAACTAGATTTCTACATTTCCTAAAGTTCTACTGCTAGAGGCATCTGCATTTTGAATTTAATATAATTAAATTTAAAATGTTGAATACTCTTAATTCTTATTTTTTTTCTTTTGTTTGTCCAGTGTGGGTTTTCACATTAAAAATACATAATAAAAACGTTTTTTAATTGCCTAAATATATTATTTGAAAATAATCACTTTAACAAGACCATCTTGGCTTACAGCAACAGCTAAAATGACCATCTGTTAGAAGGCAACAACAGCTGTTGTTAACTTGTATTTACACCCATGGCATAGAGCAACAATGGGGAGCAATAGTGTCTCAAGTTGCAGGAAAACAATGTGGTGGTCCTTTAATTTTATTTTTACACTGTATTTACTGTTTGTATATGAGTCTCCAAAAAAATGTAGATTGATAAAAATTGCATCTAACCAATTTTGCCAATTGTTTCATATCTGAAGATTAAATCTATAACATTGACATAAATCTGTGTAGTTAATAGTTAGTCATTTGAATAATGCGCAAATTACAGCAGCCATTATAATTGAATTCTCATTTTAGAGGGCCGCCTTTCAACCAAAATAGTCCAACCCAGCTGTAGATGAACTTGCCCTCATAAAAATGGAGAAAATAGAAGGGAAGCTCATAAATAAAGGGTTTATGGTTACACCCATAAAACACAATTTTAAAGCTTAGCCCATTAGGGCAAATGTGTTATTAATTATATTTTCTTTAACAAAAAATGGTATCATATCATTATAAAATAGCAAATGATGAGCCAAAGAAAAATCTGGGATGTCTGTTGGATTTTTATTAATTGAATTATTGTTGATAAAATAAAACTCTCTATGGTGTTTCTGTGATAATTCAAGTTGATTGATTCTTTTTACTTTACTCATAATATGCTACATGTGCTACAGTATGACAGAGCATCATTTATTTTACTGATAAAAATATAGAAAAAACTTGGAAGAAAAAATAGATTGTAAACTGACAATAAATCAAGTAAGAAAGGGGAGCATAAAAAGCAAGTACTGAAAGAATATAATTTAGTTTGTGCCCCCTCAAAATGTTATCCCCACCCTATTTGGCTCATGCCCATATATAACTTGTGCTGTGTGAGCAACTCCAGCCCAATATAAGGGGTGCAAGTGGACAGGCATTGTGTGGTAGCAGTGTGTGAAGACTTGCACTTGAGTGAGTATTCTGACCAGTGCAGAACTTTCTAAGTTATTTTATATTGTTGATTACTATGTAATGTAAGTGTTTTACATTCAGACATTTGAGTAATGAAATTACAATATGCTTTTCTTACATTGTAACATATGTTCAATATATTGTTAACTCATTTACTTTTAACAGGATTGTGGATTTTATCTGACTTTTGACAAGGAGATCATCAGGTATGATTAACTAAAACTACATTTATATATTTTCTGTCCAAAAAAACACTAAATTTGAAGGGAGAAAGATATTTGTCTGAAGGACACAGCATTTAATAATTTAGATCTTATTGTTCAGAGGTCAACCGCCACCATGAGTACCGACGCAGAGATGGCCGTTTACGGCAAAGCTGCGATTTACCTCCGTAAGCCAGAGAAGGAGAGAATTGAGGCTCAGAACAAACCTTTTGATGCCAAAACTGCCTACTACGTGGCTGACACCAAAGAGCTTTATCTGAAGTCAACAATCCTCAAGAAAGATGGTGGCAAAGTCACCGTCAAAGTCCTGGACACTGAAGAGGTTTGTCACATGAAGATTTTATTATGGATGTAATGTGATTTTTGTGTAACTGTTTTCTATTTTACAGGAGAGGACAGTCAAAGAAGATGACGTCCATCCAATGAACCCTCCCAAGTACGACAAAATTGAGGACATGGCCATGATGACCCATCTCAATGAAGCCACTGTGCTGTATAACCTCAAAGAGCGTTATGCCGCATGGATGATCTACGTAAGACAACTTCACTTAAGCGCAATAACACATATAAATATTTAAAAGAAACAAAATGAGTTAACTGTGAATTCCTTGTCAATCCTTTCAGACCTACTCTGGTTTGTTCTGCGTCACTGTGAACCCCTACAAGTGGCTCCCAGTGTACGATGCTGAAGTTGTAAGTGCCTACAGAGGCAAGAAGCGTATGGAGGCTCCACCCCACATCTTCTCTGTCTCTGACAACGCTTATCAGTTCATGCTTACTGGTACGTGCATTTATTTATTTATCTTAAATTAAATAAATAAATATTTTTATTATAAAACTATGCTAAATGAATCTGTTTTTTGCACTTACAGATAGGGAGAACCAGTCTGTTTTGATCACGTGAGTTTTACATCAATCAATTTGTTGTAAATAAATTGTAAATAATTGTAAATTATTTACTAATTGTAAATTTTTCTTCATACCTAGTGGAGAATCTGGTGCTGGAAAGACTGTGAACACCAAGCGTGTCATTCAGTACTTTGCAACAATCTCAGTCAACCCAGATAAGAAGAAGGAAACTTCAGGAAAGATGCAGGTACAGCTACAATGTAAACCAAAGGGATTAACTTAGGTCCAGATTTTCAAGATAACTGCAAAGATATAAATGGAAATTCATGCAACTGCTGGTTTGTTTCTATTCCTATTGTGGAAAGTATAAAAAAGTATATTTACAGTATTATCATGTAAAGGGTGTTCCAACAAATGCAAGACTACTCTTAATTTCCAAATTTTCAATAATAGGGATCCCTGGAAGATCAGATCATTGCTGCCAACCCTCTGCTTGAGGCCTATGGTAATGCCAAAACTGTGAGGAATGACAACTCCTCTCGTTTTGTAAGTACAGGTTGGTCAACAAACGGAAAAATGTTTAAGGTAACTTAAAAGTGAATAACTGAAAATCTGTCCTGAACAGGGTAAATTCATCAGAATCCATTTCGGCACAACTGGCAAGCTGGCTAGTGCTGATATTGAGACATGTAAGTAAATGTTCAAAAAAACTTGACCCATTAAAAATGCATTGTGTAAAAATTGTAAATACATAATCTTCAAATCAAAAATACTTGATAGATCTGCTGGAGAAGTCCAGAGTGACATTCCAGCTTCCTGATGAGAGAGGCTACCACATCTTCTACCAGATGATGACTAACCACAAGCCTGAGCTTATTGGTGAGCAATTAATTTCCGATTCCCGTCATTGGCTATTGTTGGTTATGAAATTATATACTTATAGAAAATGCCCCTTTTATTTAAATCAGAAATGGCGCTCATTACAACCAACCCATACGACTTCCCCATGATCAGCATGGGTCAGATTACCGTGGCCAGTATTGATGATAAAGTTGAGCTGGAAGCCACTGATGTAAGTTGTCTCTGTATTGTATTTATAGATATGGACTCGATATGTTTTTTTTAAATAATTCATTCTTCGAAAAATTTTCAAATACAGAATGCCATTGATATCTTGGGCTTCACTAATGAAGAGAAGATGGGCATTTACAAATTGACTGGTGCTGTGATGCACCACGGTAACATGAAGTTCAAGCAGAAGCAGCGTGAGGAGCAGGCTGAGCCTGATGGCACTGAGGGTAAGTATTTTGTAGTACAAATGGTCAACAGAAGTAAAGCTCAGGCTCATAATACAATTTGTATATAACCAAATCATGTACAGATGCTGACAAGGTTGCCTACCTGTTGGGTTTGAACTCCGCTGACATGCTGAAGGCTCTGTGCTATCCAAGAGTGAAAGTCGGAAATGAGTACGTCACCAAGGGACAGACAGTACCTCAGGTAAAGTTCGAAGTTTTTTAGTAAGGCAACGTTAATTTGTCCTTACAAAGTTGTAGCTGAAGCATTTAAATCTGCCTATATATCATTAGAAACACAGGGAGCCAAAATACAACATGCATGTTTTTCTAATCCTTTAGGTCCAAAACGCAGTAACTGCCTTGGCAAAGTCTATCTATGAGAGGATGTTCTTGTGGATGGTCATCCGTATCAACCAGATGTTGGACACCAAGCAGCAAAGAAACTTCTTCATTGGTGTCTTGGACATTGCTGGCTTTGAAATCTTTGATGTAAGTTATATTTATATGGACTGTATTTAACTGTTCCAAGAGTTTACACTGCTTTTTCAAAAGATGAGGCTTAAAATGATTTCCTTTGCAGTTCAATACCCTGGAGCAGTTGTGCATCAACTTCACTAATGAGAAGTTGCAGCAATTCTTCAACCACCACATGTTCGTCCTTGAGCAAGAGGAGTACAAGAAGGAGGGTATTATCTGGGATTTCATTGACTTTGGAATGGACTTGGCTGCCTGCATTGAGCTGATTGAAAAGGTAAGTAATTACTTCCAGGTTTTGCATTTTTTTTCTGTTCTACTTCACAAGAATGTTTAATTAATATTACTTTTTGTCCACCATCTTCTACCAAGCCCATGGGTATCTTCTCCATCCTTGAAGAGGAGTGCATGTTCCCCAAGGCCACTGACACTTCCTTCAAGAACAAGCTGTATGATCAACATCTTGGCAAATGCAAGGCATTTGAGAAGCCCAAACCCGCAAAGGGCAAGGCTGAGGCTCACTTCTCTCTGGTCCACTATGCTGGTACTGTGGATTACAACATTGCTGGATGGTTGGACAAGAACAAGGACCCACTGAATGAGTCTGTGCTGCAGCTCTACCAGAAGTCTTCAGTAAAACTGCTGGCTCACATCTATCCCCCCGTTGTTGAGGGTAAGACTAGTTCAAACTGAGAGTCGAAAGTAAAGTATATAAAAAGACTGAAAAAAAACAGGATTTGTTCAACAAAATATTTATCATTGAACATTTGTAGAGAGCGGTGGTGGAAAGAAGGGAGGCAAGAAGAAGGGTGGTTCCATGCAGACTGTCTCTTCCCAGTTTAGGGTAAGTCCAAACAGTGAACAATCAACTGGCAGCAATAGACATCTTAATTGTGCCTTTGAAGCAATAACTATGATTTAATCATTGTAAAAACAACAATGACTGCTTGGTGCATTTACAGGAGAACTTGGGCAAGCTGATGACTAACTTGAGGAGCACACATCCTCACTTTGTGCGTTGTCTGATTCCCAACGAGTCAAAAACTCCAGGTACAATGCCAAACATCCATTGTAAACGTGAACTGCATGTGCTTGAGCAGCAAGTGATTTTGTGCCGTTTTAATTACAGGTCTGATGGAGAACTTCCTGGTCATCCACCAGCTCAGGTGTAACGGTGTGCTGGAGGGTATCAGAATCTGCAGAAAAGGTTTCCCCAGCAGAATCCTCTATGGTGACTTCAAGCAGAGGTGCCCCACATCATGATTTATCTAAAATGTGATAATGTTTACTAAAAAACATAAAAGAAGAGTGACACAGTGTTTCTCCTCCATAAAGATACAAGGTGCTGAATGCCAGTGTCATCCCTGAGGGTCAGTTCATTGATAACAAGAAGGCTGCAGAGAAGCTGCTTGGATCAATTGACATTGATCATGACCAGTACAGATTTGGACACACTAAGGTAGAATAAACAATACTTTCTTTCTTCGGCCAAGGGACATAAAATGAAACAAAAAATATAAAATACCTGTTTTTTTTCGATATATACATTGTTATTTTTTTGTTTGTTTGTTTTAAAAATTGTATTTATTTATTTAATTCAGGTGTTCTTCAAAGCTGGTCTGCTGGGTACCCTTGAGGAGATGAGAGATGAAAAACTGGCATCTCTGGTCACCATGACTCAAGCTCTTTGCAGAGGTTACCTCATGAGAAAGGAGTTTGTGAAGATGATGGAAAGAAGGTATTTTGAAACAGCATTTTCAAGAAACAATGACTTTGCATGTTAGATGATTCTTAAACAATATTTTCTACAACATTGCACAGGGAGGCTATTTTCACCATCCAGTACAATGTCCGCTCATTTATGAATGTCAAACACTGGCCATGGATGAAGGTGTACTACAAGATCAAGCCTCTGCTGAAGAGCGCTGAGACTGAGAAAGAACTGGCTCAGATGAAGGAGAACTACGAGAAGATGACTTCTGATTTGGCAACTGCCCTGGCCAAGAAGAAGGAGCTGGAGGAGAAGATGGTTTCCCTCCTGCAGGAGAAAAATGATCTGCAGTTGCAAGTGGCATCTGTATGTATATGATCAAAACATGTTTGAGGAACTGAGATGTTGTTTATAAAATACTGACATAAGTCCTCATTTAACAACACAGGAATCAGAGAATCTATCTGATGCTGAGGAAAGATGTGAGGGACTTATCAAGAGTAAGATCCAGCTGGAGGCCAAACTCAAAGAAACAACCGAGAGACTGGAGGATGAAGAAGAAATTAATGCTGAGCTCACTGGCAAAAAGAGGAAGCTGGAGGATGAATGTTCAGAGCTGAAGAAGGATATTGATGATTTGGAGCTCACCTTGGCTAAAGTGGAGAAGGAGAAACACGCTACTGAGAACAAGGTTTTCTTATGTTTAAATCTACATCTCATTAAATGCACAATTTAGATGAATAGATGGTAACAATCCTTTGCTAAAATTCATAGGTCAAAAACCTGACAGAGGAGATGGCCTCTCAGGATGAGAGCATTGCTAAACTGACCAAGGAGAAGAAAGCCCTTCAGGAGGCTCATCAGCAGACACTTGATGACCTGCAGGCTGAGGAGGACAAGGTCAACACTCTGACCAAGGCCAAGACCAAGCTGGAACAGCAAGTTGATGATGTAAGTTTGGAAAAATGCCTCAGATTTTCCATGTGTACCTTTAAGTCATGGTTATAACAAAACTTTCTTAATTTGTAGTTGGAGGGTTCTCTGGAACAAGAGAAGAAACTGCGCATGGACCTTGAAAGAGCCAAGAGAAAGCTTGAGGGTGATCTGAAACTGGCTCAGGAATCCATCATGGATCTTGAGAATGACAAGCAGCAGTCTGAGGAGAAAATTAAAAAGTAAAGCTTTACCTACAGCTAAACAACATTATTATGTAATCTGATCAAAAAAGAGAACAGAAACACTATTTCAAACCAGACCTTATTTTTAAAAAATTAAGTACAAATCAAGATCTTTCATTCTCACAGGAAGGACTTTGAAGTCAGTCAACTCCTGAGCAAGATTGAGGATGAGCAGTCAATGGGTGCTCAGCTGCAGAAGAAGATCAAGGAGCTTCAGGTGACATTGTGCTTCATTATGGCTGGTTTGGATACTGTGTGATGTAACAGTAGAAACTTCATGGAATGCCTCTTAATCAACTAAAACAGGCCCGTATTGAGGAATTGGAAGAGGAAATCGAGGCAGAGCGTGCTGCACGTGCCAAGGTTGAAAAGCAGAGAGCTGACCTCTCCAGAGAACTTGAGGAAATCAGTGAGAGGCTGGAAGAGGCTGGTGGAGCCACTGCTGCTCAGATTGAGATGAACAAGAAGCGTGAGTCCCACATCTGAACTCCAGTCAGATGTGTATAAGAGACAGCCGTAAGAAGCAGGCTGACAGCGTTGCTGAGCTTGGAGAACAGATTGACAACCTCCAGCGTGTCAAGCAGAAGCTTGAAAAGGAAAAGAGTGAATACAAGATGGAGATTGATGACCTGTCCAGCAACATGGAGGCTGTTGCCAAAGCAAAGGTAGTGCAATGTTCCACATTATTGTATTATATTGTATAATAGGTCCACCAAAATAAACATTTAACTGTTTTTCCCTAAAGGGTAATCTTGAAAAGATGTGTCGTAGTCTGGAGGACCAACTTAGTGAACTGAAGTCAAAGAATGATGAAACTGTCCGTCAAAACAATGATTTGGGTGCACAGAAAGCACGACTCCTGACAGAAAATGGTATAACTGAATTGCAGTGAAACCAAAGAAATTTGTATCACATGACTGATGAATAACATACTAATTCATAATTTTCAAATTAATTTCTCAAGGTGAGTTTGGCCGTCAAATTGAGGAGAAGGAAGCCCTCGTGTCTCAGCTTAGCAGAGGCAAACAGGCCTACACCCAGCAGATTGAGGAGCTCAAGAGACAGATGGAAGAGGAGGTTAAGGTAAAGCAAATAGAAATTATGACGATATATGTGGTATAGGAATTTTTTTGCATCAGTTAATAAGGCATAATTTTACAGGCTAAGAACGCTCTGGCCCACGCTGTGCAATCTGCCCGTCATGACTGTGATCTGCTGAGGGAGCAGTTTGAGGAAGAGCAGGAGGCCAAGGCTGAGCTGCAGCGTGGTATGTCTAAGGCCAACAGTGAGGTGGCTCAGTGGAGAACCAAGTATGAGACTGATGCTATCCAACGCACAGAGGAGCTTGAGGAGGCCAAGTGAGTATCTCACATCATCAATGGATCATCAAGTTCAAAAATGTATAATTATGGTGAATAATTACCCATGAGATTCTGTTTTGTTAGCTTATCAACTTTGTCAACTTTAAATTATCTGTATAAACTAGTAGATGTCTGAAGGGACTCATGGGACCTATTTGTATATTTTAAAGGAAAAAGCTGGCTCAGCGTCTCCAGGAGGCTGAGGAGCAGATTGAGGCTGTGAATTCCAAGTGTGCTTCTCTGGAGAAAACCAAACAGAGACTCCAGAGTGAAGTGGAGGATCTCATGATTGATGTTGAGAGGGCTAATGGACTGGCTGCTAACCTTGACAAAAAGCAGAGGAACTTTGATAAAGTTAGTACTCTTTGCGACATTTCTTTATTGATTATTAATAACAATTTCCTTGATAATGTTTACAAGTATTGAAAGCTAACAATTTAAATGTTGTAGGTGTTGGCAGAGTGGAAGCAGAAGTACGAGGAGGGTCAGGCTGAGCTTGAAGGAGCCCAGAAGGAAGCTCGTTCTCTTGGCACTGAGCTGTTCAAGATGAAGAACTCCTATGAGGAAGCCTTGGATCAGCTGGAGACAATGAAGCGTGAAAACAAGAACCTGCAGCGTAAGTTCGAACATTATTGTCCCTATAAGATTTTAAAAAATGCACACTTGAACTTTATAGTACTCTAATACATATTTGTCTATACAGAGGAGATCTCAGACCTGACAGAACAGATCGGTGAGACTGGAAAGAGCATTCACGAGCTGGAGAAGTCCAAGAAGCAGCTGGAAACCGAAAAGGCTGAGGTTCAGACAGCTCTTGAGGAAGCTGAGGTACTTTTTATTCTTAAAAACACAATTCTTATGACAGTTTTTTGCATTTTGTTAACTCTTTAAAGCAAAGTGGATCATTATATTTAAAACCCCCTATAACCTTTTTTTCAACTTTTAAGCAGAGATAATCATTTTAATTATTCACAACCTTAGGGAACTCTGGAGCATGAAGAATCTAAGATCCTGCGTGTTCAGTTGGAGCTCAACCAGGTCAAGGGTGAGGTTGACAGAAAGCTGGCAGAAAAGGATGAGGAAACGGAGCAGATCAAGAGAAACAGCCAGAGGGTGATCGACTCCATGCAGAGCACACTGGATTCTGAAGTCAGAAGCAGAAATGATGCTCTGAGAGTCAAGAAGAAGATGGAGGGAGATCTGAATGAGATGGAGATTCAGCTGAGCCATGCCAATCGCCAGGCTGCTGAGGCACAGAAGCAGCTCAGGAATGTTCAGGCTCAGTTCAAGGATGCACAGCTGCACCTTGATGATGCTGTCAGAGCACAGGAAGACCTGAAGGAACAGGCTGCTATGGTCGAGCGCAGAAATGGTCTGATGTTAGCTGAAATTGAGGAACTCAGAGCTGCTCTGGAGCAGACTGACAGGGGTCGCAAAGTTGCTGAGCAGGAGCTTGTTGACGCCAGTGAGCGCGTTGGCCTGTTGCACTCCCAGGTGATTAAAACTAATTGTATAATTAGTTAGTCTAATTTATAGATAATGTTGAATTCATATTTGATTAATTATTTTGTATCTTTATTTGTCCTTATTTTTTCAAATAGAACACAAGCCTTTTGAACACCAAGAAGAAGCTTGAGTCTGACTTAGTTCAGATTCAGGGTGAAGTTGATGATACTGTTCAGGAAGCAAGAAATGCTGAAGAGAAGGCCAAGAAGGCCATCACTGATGTAGGGTTATGTTTTATTTTTAAAATAATGTACCATTTGGTTCACTTTTTATTATTTTTACTGAATCCATCATTTGTTTTATTAAGGCTGCAATGATGGCTGAGGAGCTGAAGAAGGAACAGGACACTAGTGCTCACCTGGAGAGGATGAAGAAGAACCTGGAGGTTGCTGTTAAGGACCTTCAGCACCGTCTGGATGAGGCTGAAAACCTGGCCATGAAGGGTGGCAAGAAGCAGCTCCAGAAACTTGAGTCTAGAGTAAGACGATTGTGATAGAAACATCAACATGTTTCAAAAGTAAATATTGGCCATATTTATACCAACTGTAAAATCTAACATTGTATAGGTGCGTGAGTTGGAAGCAGAGGTTGAAGGTGAGCAAAGACGTGGAGCAGATGCTGTTAAGGGTGTTCGCAAATATGAGAGGAGGGTGAAGGAGCTGACTTACCAGGTAAAGTCTTCAAATTTGAAGTGTAAAAGTATATCATAGTAAACCATAATAGCAGAATTGCATGAAACTAATGGCCTTAGCCTCATCGATTTATATATTTAAACTATGTTTTTAACGTAGACTGAAGAGGACAAGAAGAACGTAACCAGGCTGCAGGATCTGGTTGACAAGCTGCAGCTTAAGGTTAAAGCTTACAAGAGGCAGGCTGAGGAAGCGGTAAGCAAACTTATCTTGACAAGAAAATAATAACAGCTTATAATTTGAAGGTACTTGCCAGTTTTTGAATTTTCACAATTATGTATTCTAGGAGGAGCAGGCCAACGTACACTTGTCCAAGTGCAGAAAGATCCAACATGAACTGGAAGAGGCTGAAGAGCGTGCTGACATTGCTGAGTCCCAGGTTAATAAGCTGAGAGCCAAGAGCCGTGACTCTGGCAAGGTAAACAAAACATCAGCATATTACACACCCAAATTAAGTACTATAGATTCCTATAGAAATGTGCAAAGAACTACCAACTATGTTTTTCTTTTACAGGGAAAAGAGTCAGCCGAGTAAAACATGCTAATCATAAAATATGATTGGATATTGTTGTATAAATAAAACGTCTTTGACTATTAATCATGTTTGTGTGCTTTATTTATTATTGCATTTCTTCTAATAAGAAATGATTTTTTTCTCAATGTCTCTTGACTAGAAATGTTAATCATACAATAACATTTACGTAGAAAAACTTAACATATAGGGTTCATTCAAATAGTTAACAAGCTTGATGCTAATTTGAATATTAATAACAAAAAACTGAATCTTTTAACCTTTACCTCAATCAACAAACTTTTCTTAATACTTAAGATTGTTATTAAAAGTAACACTTCTGCCATCTACTGGTTTTCAACTTGTAAAAGCAACTTAAATTATATATGTGAAATTTAAAGTACTGATAATGAACAAATACCTTTCGAATTAATTTACTGTTATTTTTGAAAAATACATTATCAAATACATTATATTATTCAATACATTAGCTTTTAGATAATATGACTAACTGAAGCTTTTACATTTTGCTTTACGTTTAGCAATTAACCTAGCTATGCCATAGGTGGAGGAAAGGAAAAGTGCTCACTATAAGTACTTACCTGCAATATGCATCTTCATCTAAAACTCCAGATTATAGTACGAAGTCATAAACTTTTGTTTACGTAGGTGCATATTCTTCACGTGCACACTTAAAATGTCTCCCAGGGGCAACGTCACTGGTGGTAACTCTACCTCCTCGAATCCCGGTTAGGGTGGTTGACCCCTTCACGTAGGCGGACGTGGAAGGTTCTCAAGTGGCCCGTACGATGCAGCGTGAAATGGGTGGCATTCGAAGAGACCCCCACCATATACAGTTCATTCAAACAGTTAACTATCTTAACATTAATTTGAATATTAATAGCCAAACACACCACGCAGACTATTTTCCACTAGTAAACGTTCACACCTAAAAGCAACTTAAATCATATCTAGGAAATGAAATTACTAATAGCTATTGAAACAATTTACCATTATTTATCATAAATGCTTTTGCTATTTTTAAGAGTATTACCGTGCCACGGATAAAGTTAACATGTATCAACTCTAAATCATTTTAAATAAACAAAATAATTGGAACTAAACGACAAAATAACAATACATAATACATACTTAAACTGATATATCAAAGTATAGATCTTGTATAAATGAAAAAGTACTCTCGATAATAGCAAGACATGGGATCAGTACCACAATTAAGCAAGTGACCTCCTTGTCAAATACATTATGCGCACCGATACAATACAAGCTTAAGCTACATTTTCAGGGTTTAGCGATTAACCTAGCTATGCAATGGGTCAAGGAAAGTAAAAATTCATACTGATAGAGCTTACCTGCAATACGCAACTTCACCAAAAATTGTACGGACAGAAGCCGCTCACACATCTGGGTTTGTGTTCGATGCTCTTCGAAGACTCCAGATTATAATACACAGTCACAAACTTTGTTTTTTGTAGGTGATTGTCTCGAATCATCATAATAGAAAGCATCATTTTCACGTGTACATTTGAAATGTTTAAGGTAAACATTGTTTACATTTTTCTTTTTTAAGAATTAATAATACATTTCATAATTGTAGTCCCGCAGAGGCATTGTAATTGGTGTGACAATGCCTCTTTCAAATCCCGGTTAGGGTGGTTGACACCTTAGGTCGACTAGTGGTTGGTACGAGTGTGAATTGGGTGGCGGTCAAAGAGACCCCCCGCGGCGCGTTAACGGAAGACGATAGATGGGTGGTATTGATGATGTGGACCACACATATATTACCGCCTGGACATAGTTGACCTCACAGCAGAGCTAAAGATTTTTTGCTACAGAGCATTTCTAAATTCAATTAAAAGCAAACGTTGAAACACCTTCGAAACTCAAGATAAACATAAATGCAAGGTACAACGACAAGCTACATGCTATACAGAATGCTATAAAACACAAGAAGCTTGAAAATTTTCAGCTTACCTTAGTAAACGTCTTCATACGAACTTTGGTCTTTGCCTCAACATGATTAAATAATTCATATCATGGCTTTAACTGTAGTTAAACACTTATTTCACAGCCAAACTCGAGTATTTAGTCAAGTACAAATTTATAGTTAAATTTGCTTGTTGCTAACATGTAGCAAGTACCAACGCTATGCTTTTGCTCGATAAATAACGTATTTAATTTATATCTATATAGATATGTATATGTGTCCAGAACATTTTAGGTTTCTGCCACAAGTTTTGTTTAAATTGAATTTTGGAAGAAAACTGAAAGAGAGGAGAACTGTAAGAGAAAATATCAGATGGTCATTTTTTATTCTAATGCCTATATTGGTTTATCGTCAACTCCAAAACCGGAATTTACCGGCTTACTGTAACTTGTGACGCATGCGCACAGGCTAGTGTGTCATGCTATCGGTCCTTCTCTAGTCTCTCATGCTGAGAAACGAATGGAATGGTAAAACCCCAATATATACAAGAGGAAATTATTTATTAGTACGTTGAAATTAAATGATATAATACTTTACAGCTTTGGGACTCATATGGTAGACGCCAGTAATACTTTTATACTTTTAAAATATGTAATTGATAATGTTGAAATGTAAAAATAATCTTTAATTTAAAAAGCCCAACCTAAAACTTTTATTTACAATATCTTACAGACAACAAAATATCAAATACGTTTATGTATTATCAGCAAACAACTTTAAATGAAATGTAAATATCTATGTGTACAAACCAGCCACTAGTGAGAACAAGCCAATGTTTTTTAAGTGGAAGTTAAGGTGTTAACTATTGCTAGGAACCTAAGAGGAACTATGACAAACAGATGAAAAATTATCAGATCATTAGGCCGTGCCACTTGGCCACAGGTTGGCGCACTGAGCACATCATCAAGTTCCAGTGTTTGTCTTCTGCCCCTTTCTCTTTCCCAACAGTCAACTGTCCAACAAGGTGTTTGTTTGTTTTCTGAATCTCGTACACAGAGACTGTGATTTTACACCGTTCCAGTGGAAACTCAGGCAGGGAGAAAATGAAAACCTCATTGAAGATTGTCATCTGACATCTGGACACAGCAGAGGTTTTCTGATACCTTAGTCTGTACTGATTACACTGAATGCTGATCCTGGCGTACAAGGCTGTGAACAACAAATTTGATTTCAAACTATAATCCATGGATTTGATCTGTGGTGTCCTTATATTTGTATAGATTTGCCTGACTTACCTGAGTCTGAATGAGACTCAGCAGGGGCAGTTCTGACCTTGAGCAGACCAACCTCGAGCCTCTGAGAAGTGGGAAGAAACTTCAGGGACAGCAATACCTCTCCAACAAGATCCTGACAGGAAAGTGAGTGGATTAAGGAACAAGGTTACAAGTATTAGAAGATTTCTAAAGATATGTATACTTGCTCATATTTATTTATACAGAGAAACAACATATAATTTTGAAGAGGGATTTCAATTCCGACCTTCTGTGGTATCTGCAGCTCCTCCTGTAGCACCAGTGGTTGAGAGATTTGTAACTGCCCGAGATCTACCCTAACCTCTCCCAATATTGTGCTTCTGGAAAATGTGTCAAAATCCCACACCTAAGACACACAATATTTAGTTAGCCTAACAAATATTTTACAGTTAACATTGTTAAGTTTAACCATTTGTCAATTATATATTTTTTGCTGATAAAATAAAGATAAGAGAAAAAGCTAGAGAAGCCAGATTAACATGGTTTGGATATGTTCAGAGGAGGGACAGTGGTTACATTGGTAGAATAATTATCCTAGATATGTAGCAACCATGTGGGAGACGAAGGCCAAAGAGATGATTGATGGATGCTGTGAGAGGGGACATGGAAGCAGTTAGAGTTGAGGTAACAGAGGACAGGGTGAGATGGAAAATGTTGACTCGCTCTGGCAACCCCTGAAAATGGGACATGGTAAAAGAAGAAGAAGACGAAGCCGATCAAATAAGGAAAAACTTATAAACATGAAAAGGATGGACCTCTATTCTGAGATTGGTGTGATGAAGTGCGTCTTCTTTTTGTTGCAGGCCGTAGCTGAACTGATCTCCAAATAAAGGATTACTGCCGCTCTTAATAATGTGTGTCTTCCACTCCTTCAGAACCGTCCATATAACCTTCCCTTTCTCCTAAAGACACCAAATAGGTCATTATATGATTATTTCATATACAATGTAAAATCCTAAAGCCACATAATGGCTTATCTTGGTATCAAAATATACTTTCTTTTTTACCTCATCCATATATTCCTCCAGCTCCAATCTGTTTGAGTCTCTTCTCATTAATCGTACTTTTACAAATGACTGCGAGCTGCAGGACTCTGCATGTTCCTCAAGTCCTCTTAACTGCAAAATTGTGACCACTAGACGGGACTGCAGCTGGTCATAGTAGACAGAAAAACGCAGAGAACCTTCCAGCTGGGAAGAGATTGTAAGGAATAAGATACCTGAGTGAATTGCTATTATATGGACACAGGTTAGAACATCCTACCTTTTTGATGTTGACTTTCTCTTCAACTTCTCCCTCCGTCTGACTGGAGTCTGAAGATAGAGACAGATAGTGATTCATCCTGTGGCCTTCTGACGGGAAGTCCTTCACCTAGAGAGCAGGTAAACACGAAAGTTCAGATTATTGAGTTTCCACAAGCAACTAAAAGTTACATCACCGTAATGCCGTAAAGTTGTGGCTAAAATCGTGAATGACTTTGCCGACAATATATTAGCTTCACGACGTCGTCGCCTCGACGAGCGTGTGTGTGTCGGGGTAACAGGCTAAAACCTAACGAATTGGAAAAGTTAGTTATAAAGCGGAACAAAAACACTGTGTTATTATTAAGCTCTAATGTGTTTCTCAGGCGCCATTTTAGCGATAAACCACAGGCACAACGCAGCTTATTTTCGCGACGTATTGGTAAGAAGTGTACTATCGCCATCGGCCATATTTTCTTCTTGACCGTTTGACCGTTATCGACATTTTCTACGTCTTGAGGGCTGTATTCCCGCCGTCTACTGAGGATGTTTCACACTTAAAAGTAAATATTAAATGTCAATATCACTACCACATTTAACAGAACGGAAAAGTTTGAGAAAGTGAATTTGATCTGAAACAACAGGTTTAATGGTGAATTAAACATTTCTTATGGAAGTTTCTGGATTTTCCATGACAAATTAAGCTTACCTTAATAGATGGAGGTCTGGTGTACAACACTGCCATTGTTGGTTTTTCATCAGTGTACAATAAAAGACCTTTTACTGGAATTAGACAGGATTTTAATTTTTTATTATTCTCTTAATCAGACATCAGTCAATGACCAACACTCATTTGACACCCACCTCTTGTTTGACGGGTACGTGTGCTGTTCTTGGTTTGTTTGCAGTATCTGAATGTCTGCCAGCAAAGGATTCCCAGAGCCAGGAGGAGAAGGCTGACAGAGATGCCCAGAAGGGTGTATTTGACCGGGTCGGAGAACAGTATCTTCATCTGAGCTGAAAGAAGCTTTGATGGAGAGTAGGAGTCCATCATGACGACCATGATGTGCCAACTAAATGTGGGGTTTTAACACCACTGCAGTATTGGAAGAAAAAGTAAGAGGATCAACAGGAGGAAGAGCAGCAAGAATGTACAACAGGTAAGATACATAGATTTATACATAATGAATATGTGTGTGTTTGTGTGTGTGTGTGAACGTGAACTGATTCAAGAGCATGCTTTTTAGATCTCTGTTACTTAATGAGGGTGATCGTAATCAGTGTTTAATTGTGTGTATATACCAATAATGTAATTATTGGACTCCAAATTACAGAATCATTGAATCTAGGTTAAGATGGTTTGGACATGTTCAGCAGTGGGACAGTGGTTGTATTGGTAGAATGCCAGAGATGGAGCTACTAGGGAGGAGACAAAGAGGAGATTGATGGATGCAGTGAGGGAGGACATGGAGGTAGTTGGAGTTTGAGTAGAAGATACAGAGGACAGGGGAGATGGAAACTGTTGTCTCGCTGTTGCAACACCTGAAAAAGGGACAAGCCGAAAGGAAAAGAGGTTTGCTGAAAAGAAACCTTGCCCCCTAGTGGTGGATCTAATACAAGTACATCAAACCTCTCGCTGGCACTTAAATTTCACAGCCAAATTAACTATGTCAACACAAAACTCCTTCTTTCCCCTATAACGGAGAAAATAGTGACAAACCTTAGTAAGCAGGCAGCACTTCACATCCTTAACCACTAAGCCACCACTGCCCTGCTATATTGGTATCTGTTGTTATCAGAATCAGAAATTTAAATGCTTGGACAGTATCAGCAAACTGTTAATACATTTTCAACATTCAATAAAGCTGGTCATGTTGACATGGATAATTAAATCCATGATTTAAATTTCCTTAGATTCTAGGAAATTAAGCATGCGTAGAATAAAAAGAAGAAGGACTTCGGATTCAAACAAGGTCTTTCTGTTCTCTGTTGTAGTAATGAATAAAACCCACCTGAAAATGATAATTTAGTCCATCCTCCTCTTGCATCTGTTTCTGTATGACAGTCCAAGCATTGGGTCCTGGTCTACAGCAGCAGCACATTAGCAGCTCTTATCTACTTTGTTATCATCCAACTGCTTTGCACATTTGCCACACACTCTACTCAACACACACAGACTCCTCCATGCAGCAAGCATGTGACTTCACTGGATGCTGTTCAGGACAAACTGGTTTGATGGATGGTAATAGTGTTTGAAGGAGCGTCACATGTCCTGCTCCAAGGTTGGGCCTTTACTTTGGCACATCAACCACAGCTTCTTTTCCTTTTACGTCAACTGAAATCAGGCAAAACAAGGAGATTAAAACTCCCGTTGAACCCAAACATCATTGTATGTTTGTTTGATATGAGGCAGGTGCAAAAACTACATTCTGACTTGACATTTAAAAGGCTCTCAGGGCCTGACATTTCACTGCTTTTCTCACTTCATGAGCCAATTTTGAGGTATGGTTAAAAACAAAAACTCACAAAAATAGCTAGTAAAATAAATGGAATGCAGGTAGAATAAAAATTAGTACAAATATTTAAGGAGCTGTTTGACTTTTGACATTTATGAACACTATATAATCAGTTAAGTTGCTTAATAGTGATGATCACAATCAAATGAATCAACATTGCCAAATAAGACAATTTCCCTTTTCTGTATACTGTATTTCTTTAGCCTTTGCTTTGGCCAACTTAGGCAATGTCTCTGTTATTGGTGTGAAACTTCAGGGTTCACCTCCTGGCAGAAAATCAAATCCTGGTTTGGGTGGTTGGCTTCCAGTGGGTTCTGCACCAGAAGGAAGGTTCAACAGGGGCTGGTACGAAGCAATGTGATTTGGGTGGCAATCATGGAAAGTGCTGCCCCATGACGTGGAGTTTCTAAACTTCAGTCCAGTCCCTGTCCTTAACATTATTAATCGATCTGCATTCTTGAGTAATCCATCTGACGATTGTCCTTTGATGGGCGGTGGAATTGTTGGATAAGCCCTTGTGCTTTTACTGTCGTTATTGGATTCTTCTTCTTCTTTCGGTTTATCCCGTTTTTCAGGGGTTGCCACAGCGAGTCAACAATTTTCATTTCACCCTGTCTACTGTCGTTATTGGATCTTAAGTTTAATTTACCAGCAGGGTGTTCAATCTTGCACGTTTATAGTTAATTATGTTACGATTGTACTGGTCCGGTCCACTTGACATCTTATGAGGTTGTGTGCACTCTGTGAACTATTATGAGGGTTAGCACCTATGAACTGTTATAAAATTAGCACAAATGTTCATGTGAATAAATAACTTTGGACAAAGTTATAAGAAAATAAACATAGTATTATTTAGGTTGAATGTATTATTAACATCTATATCTTTATGAGAAAACAAAGATTCAATCTTATTTCTAAAAAGCATTTGTTGCAATAGATGTATAATGTTATGCAGCATTCAAAAAGAAATTGACGGAATAAATAGTGGAAGAAACCTAGAGAAAAGGAAACAGTACTCCACTAGATGGCAGAGTTGTCCCACTTTTCACTGATCAATTTTCATGGTGAGTCAAATTGAATTTTGACTCCAACCAGATAATGATGAACCTTTACCCGTCTCTCATCTCAACTTTTACCTTTATTTAATGTTTTTGTATTTAACAACAACTGAACATATTGTAGAAAACTATTTTCACATCATTACTACTATAGCCAATACTTATGTGCTAACAGGCAAAAATAATTTAGTCTATATAGTTTCTGTAATGCCTGTTCTACTGGTACGTAAATTAAATAAATCAAAGAACATGTATTTTTGTTAAAGAAAAAAATATTTTGCCGTGAGAGAGTCAGTTCCCAGAGAAAGCACTTGCTTTATTTTTGCTTTATTTTTGCTGCAAATTTCCTAGTTATTGGACAAGAAGGGACTTTATTATTATTATTTTTGTTATGCTATACATATGAAAAATGTGTGACTTAACAGGGAAACACTGGTCCAGTTATTTCAAAGCAAATCGAATTTATGTTCTAATGTGTGTAAATCAGGTTTAGTATTGAGATGAATGTGCTCATAACTCTGTCATTATTGCTCTGTCAGAGCTTAGTTTCCCCTCCCATTCAACTTTTGTGCTCCGATGGTCTGACTTTAATGAATGAGGTGTTCCATTGTTTCCGGGTACACACAGTTAGTTTGCAAATGTGCTGAGGCTGAGATGGAGACGGAGCCCAGATAAGGCTGACAGCACAGCTGATGGAGCTTATGCAGTCAGCACACAGATGGCTTCTCTGGCAGCCTCCTGCCTGAGCCCAGGTTTTTCTCAAAGCCCCCGATGTATGGGAGCAGCAGATACGCCTAGGTGTCTCCTCCAGGTCATCTCATTTGGATGTTGGCTTCTTCTCTTCCATTTACAGACACATTATGTTGGCGCAGCATGCGCTGTGCAGATGATGAGTTGGTAGTTGAACAATGAGTGGTGCAGAGCTGCAGCTGAAGCTGGAGGCAGTCAGATGGCTTTTCTCGGCATACACATTATTGCAGCATTGTCTCCAGAGGAAATTGGGCAAACTGTTGATTGCTTATTACAGAAATTGCACCCACACACACATATATATACTTACACATACACAAACCTACTGCTAATCTGGTTAGGGATTTTGAACAAGTGGGGCAATACTCTCCAACAGTTATACGTTTTAGAAGGAACCACAGATTTGGTAGGTTAAAACCAAATCAAACAATGGGTTTGATTTGGTTTTAAATAGTAAACAGATTGAAGGCACAACGGCAAAGATGGTGTGTTCAATAGCTCTATCAATCAATCCATTAATTAATTTATCCTATCCGATCCATCTAATCCCAGGTGGTAGAGGGCCAAGATTTAAGGAATATTTGAATGCAGCTCAACAGCCTCCAACCCACTGACATTTAGACGATGGACTTCTTCTCCTCTTTTTCCTTTCAGCTTCAGTGAGTCAACAATTTCCATCTCACCCTGTCCTCTGTATCCTCAGCTCCCTAACTCCATGTCCTCCCTCACTGCATCCATCAATCTTTTCCTTATCTCCTATCTGGCAGCTCCATCTCTAGGATCATTCTTCTGCCAATATAACCACTGTCCCTCCTCTGAACAATCTCTGTCTTCTCCAGCTCCTTTTCCAAACCTTCATGTCTGTGTTGTCCCTCTAATCACCTCATTCCTGATCTTGTCCATCCTAGTTTCTCCTAAAGAGAATCTCAGCATCTTTAACTCCTCCACCTCCAGCTCTGACTCCTTTTTTTTCTACCTAATCCGAGTGTCTCTAATCCAAGGCTGCAAAAAAAAAACCCTCAAAAGACTGGATCACTCCTCTGTTTTCGCCAAAGCCAAAAAGACAGCAGTAAATATGTCCTCTCTCTGTGTCACATCTGCACACAAACAGAACAACAGTTTCCCTTGATTATTACACTTAGCTGCTCATCTAAATAAAACACATCAGCAATGCAGTGACAGTGGATGTCTTCCAGATTCCACTGGAATATTTTAAAGAATCTGCCTCAGGGTCCAAGCAACGTCAATGATGATCAAACAGAGCTGAATAATATTTACTCTCTTTAGATTAAAGCCTCTGCTGACTATGCAAATGTAAAGCTGGTCAAGAGTCACATTTATTCTTTAATCCTCACAACACACTGTGAAAGACACTGAGTGGAGCTTAAAAGTGAAGGCACAGACACTTAAAGCACAGGTACTCGTTTCAAGAGATACTTCATGTTTTTCTAAATATGCTGGCACATATCAAAAACTGACTGCAGGCACTGGAAACCAAAGTTTGTCCTGATATAGGGCGGCACTCGCTAAAAGAGAACCCAAAAGTTCAGACAGCTTATTTTTTATACTAAAGGCTACAAGATATTTAACATTTTTTGCTCCCAGGTGCACTGAAGTGTCTGGCCTTCTCTGCCTCACTTTCAGTTTTCTTCCCTTGAACGGATCTAATTGAAGAATTTCTGACACCGAGGCACATTTTGTAAACTTAGGCCTAGTGATGAAGACAGCAGTTCATTTGAAACTGCTGTTAAAGCCTTGTGTGTTGA
This sequence comes from Paraplagusia blochii, assembly GCA_016785265.1. Taxonomy (NCBI): domain Eukaryota; kingdom Metazoa; phylum Chordata; class Actinopteri; order Pleuronectiformes; family Cynoglossidae; genus Paraplagusia; species Paraplagusia blochii. The sequence continues at coordinate 193,186 of JAFBJS010002801.1, read as the reverse complement.
ACGGCTTAACTTAATGATTTTCCTATTTACTTTGATGTAAGAGAGTCATAATTTTCCAAGCTGTATTTAAACATCCTGGAAAGGATTTGTGCTGAAATGATATCAATTCCTTTTATAACCCTTGGATGTTGGATGTTATCTACGTTACCTGCTCATTGACTTGGACTTAACCCTAATGTGTCGTACCTTGTCTTCTTCTCTAAGATGTTTTGTTTCCAGAGCTCAGATCTTTTTGGTTTGTGTTGTTCTTTCGTCCTTGACTTTGTCTTAAGACTCATCATGTCCCATTGGACTTCCCTTGACATCCCCTGATTAATTTATTTACTTTCATTACTTTCATTGTTTATTAGTGCATCAACCAATTAAAAAAAGAGATTAGAGGGTTAAGGGAACATCTTCCTATTTATATATACCTTTATTTTTATCTAAAATGTCTGATAAAATAATATAAATCACATTAAATGGACCAATCCCAGACAATGCATTATTGAGTTTGCTTTTTTGAAGGGGAAAAAAGGTATTTCCTGATATAACATAATTATACTATTGTTGACGATGTCTGTCGGCCGAATTATCAGACTCCATATGAGATTTTCCAAAAATGTTCCAAACTGCGAGGTCAGTTCATACTGAATAGCTCTCATTTATAACATTGACTGTAGATAAGCAGTTATTCAGGTGTACCCTGTTGGTGAGTAGTAAAAGAACTGGAAGGTGATTTCTGAAAATCCTAGTTGCAGAAATAATATTTTTTTCCTGGGGTACGTATTAAAGTTGCTCCTGATCTATGTCACGTCACCGTCAGGTCCCAGTGGCCTTCTATGGTAATTCCATGCCAATAATTCAATGATCCCGGAAGAACATATGAAAGAGGATCCTGTAGAAACGTGCTGAAAAGGAAGCGCAATGAAATAATCAATAGGTTTCCATATATAGGTGCAGAAATGCGATGTGGCGAGTATTCAATCCTGAATCTTGGTCTTCGTGTGATGCTGCTGTGTTTAAGTTGTGTTTAATAAGTGATGCGTTTAATCTGCTGAATCTGCTCGACCTCAGTTGTTGTTGAAGCGAAAATGAAAAGCATGCAAAGTGGCTTGACCTAGAATATATTAAATAAATGATACTACGCAATATCATAGAAAGCTGAGAGTATCTCTGATTATGATGTACGTTATGATGATGTTAATCGCAAATGATACAGACAGTTGTTGATTTAACCAGACTTTTAACCAGATTCTGCACCGGAGATATAAATATATATATATATATGTCTATGTATATATATATGTATATGTATATATATATATATATATATATATATATATATATATGTCTTTGTATATATGTATGTATGTATATATATGTGTATATATATATATATTTAGGTGTATATATGTATAAGCTGCAAGGATATACTTATACGTGTAGGTTATTGATTGGCTGCCATGTCCTTGCCTGATTTTGCTAAACTTGGCCTCAGTGCAGAATATTTTCTGATTAAATTACTTTTAAAAACTTACAAGCTTGTTTTAGGTAAGTGTCCATCAGAGAATTTAGTGCAAAGTGCAAAAGAGAAAGCATTTTTTTATTTTGTTACATTGTGGAATTCAGTGAGAAAAAAAAACTGCAGTTTATGCGTTTTTCAAATTGCTCGGGTGTTGTTGGTGCTTGGATTGAACAAGAGTTATGCCACTGGGATGTGTGTTTTTCTTTAAGTTTGTCACGTGCTGAGCTAAATAAAGAGCCGTGGAACAAAGTTCACCCTGCATCTGTTTGAAGTGCCTAATATTTAATGTAAAATCCCAGATGGTTGCAGAGTGCAGTGCTCCAGGAGGTGCTGCATTCAAGGTCTGGAGATTATCCATCTGTCTTTCTTGTGTGATACTTTCTCTAAAGACACTCCCCTCCCCCCACAAATGGGACACTGTGGGTTTTCTGTGAAGAAACTGAAGCCAGAGTGATGTTGAGCTCAGAAAAACACTGAATACATTTTTCTGTTTTTGTAGTGTTTTGATGAGACTTTGTCACAACAAGGCCATGGATGTACAGTATCTAATCTCTGCACTGCCGCCTCTTCAGAAGAAATGTTTAATTGAATGAATGTCTTGAGGAAAACCTAGGTGTGGTAATGATGTGCACTTGTAAGAAATTAACTGTACGTTGCTTCAAAGAGCTCTCCAGCTTTTGATGGACCAAGAACAGCTGAATCAACTGCATGTGCACCAACTGTAATTAAAGTGTAGGGTTTTTTATTTTAAAAAAACATCAGAAAGCAGATGGCAGTTTTAACAGGAATGTTGGTATGTTTGTTTAAACTGGAAACTAGGAACATAGATTATTTTTCGAGATTTACCTTATGGCTTAACTGTTTCTTCACTAATGCAGTTGAGGCTTCTGCCCAACCTCCACTACGTTAAGGTGTTGGTTGGTGGAGGAGGGGCCTATTACGACTATATTTTATCTTCTTATTTACCAACCACTGTATGAGTTCCTGACCAGCAGCCTAATGCATACATTCCTGTGATTAATAAAGTTGATTATTAAATGGGCTGAAATGCTCATTCACTTTTATATACAGCAATTTATCCCATAACCTTTTATTGTTCATTCAGCAGAACACAGTCATCGTATGATTGGACTACGTTATTGTTAATGATTCTTACAAACATATCATAATTATGCTAATATCAGGCCAATGATGTCGGTCGTTCGATTTTATTGGACATCCCTAAATACAGCGAATACTTTTATGCATTTTCATTTGGTTAGTATATAATATAAACACAACAACTCAATAAAAACGACACATTAGCTGTAAATGGTGGCCCGGGGTCTACAATTTGTCCACAAACTAATGTTTGTCTTAAAATAATGAATGTCTTCCAGTGGAATCTGTGGTTCATTCTTGTCTTCCGTGTCCCTGCTGAAGGTTAGCACATTTTTAACCTTTGACTGGCCTGTGTTTTTTCATACACACGACCACTGTGTCCTGGACAAACCTCATGAAGCAGAACTGCTCCATGGACAAAATGCTCTACTTGCCTCTGCCTCAGTGATATATGCTGTGCTTGTGCAGTTGCATAACATATAAAGATTTAAGTGCTTCTGATTAATTAATGTGTATGGCTTTGCACCAGCGCCTCGCAGCGATGGGAGTTTGTGCACTGGCTGCTGTATTATTCAGATAGCTTTAAAAGCATGTCAACTCAATTAAGGAGGTTCTGATAGAAATCCCTTCCACTGTCTTAGAGAGAGAAGCTCGGCACAGGAAAAGAGGGGAACAATTCTCAGGCAAGATAAAACGATTCCTGATCACTGCATGAATCTCAACTTCTCCTTTCGATTTGCTCCTTTTTCAGGGGTTGCCACAGCCAGTCAACATTTTCCATCTAACCCTGTCCTCTGTATCCTCAACTCTGACCC
>JAFBJS010002801.1:157207-189302 GCA_016785265.1 Paraplagusia blochii | reverse complement strand
CTAATCACCTCATTCCTGATCCTGTCCATCCTTGTCTCTCCTAAAGAGAACCTCAGCATCTTTAACTCCTCCACCTCCAGCTCTGTCTCCTGTCTATTCCTAGTGTCTCTAATCCACCCATCTTGGCTGGTCTCACCACCGTCCCTCCACCTCAGCTGACTCTCTTCTATCACAGATCACTCCTGACTCTTTCCTCCAGTTGTTCCATCCTGACTCCACTCTATTCTTCAACAGTGTCCAATGCTCTGAACAGGTCTAATAGATCAATATTTCTGTATAATATATTCTTATATTATAGGAATATATAAGAATATTATAAGAATATATTCTCAATATTATGATAATATATTCTCAATATTCTGTTTAATGTTTGTTTTTTTGCCCTGCTCTTGTGTTTCCTTTGACCTGACATTTATACTTGTCTTTTCTTGAAGTAGAGTGTAATTAACATAAGTAGACTTCTACTAATTTGAGTCACTTCATCTGCAGCCTGATGAAGTGGCAAGGCCTGGGCCTGCAGTCCCTTTAGCCTATTTTGTTTTTCGTGTTATTATCTTTCATTGTTCTATGATATTGATGCAACCATCCATTCGCTTTCCATTCCTACTTATTAGAACAGTATAAATAGTCACTAAAGAAAATAAAAAACATCAGTGCAGCTTCCTTTAGATCAAAGAGGTTTGATCTAAAGGAAGCTGCACTGATGTTTTTCATCAACCTTTTTCTTTAGTCTTCTTGTGGAGCTGTTGTTACTTTTTAAAATCCTCATTGTCATTAATGCCAGGACTTTTAGGATGAACCGTCCTGCATACAGTTATTACTTTACTGGGACTTTGCTCCTTGAATTAACTTTGACTTTTGTTTTGTTTTCATCCAACCCTTATGTAGGACACGGACATTCTTGTTGTTGTTCATTCAACGTGCACAGTTTGTTAATGCTTGTAATGCCAATGCACTGACAGCCACTGAGAAACCTAAGGTCAAAACTGCAGGGCATGACGGCACTAAAGCACAACACTCACCTCTGTCTGTTTTCATAATGAAACTGAGAAAGTTGTATCTTAAGACATTTTATTAATCTTTTCCACTTGACAGTATCAGCCAAACACAACCATTGAAAATGAGTGAAAAAAAGATCCATCACAAACTTTAAATCACATGAATTTATATAGAGCTCTCTTTAGTTTTATTAAGCTATCCTTCATATATTAAATCTAAAGCAAAGTTAACAATTCAGTGGGAGAATGAAGAGCGTAAATGAGGCTGAGGGTGAAGGTTCAGTGGTATACGACCAACAAAAGGCCTTCTCAGTGGAATCAGGCACAGCATGGACAGCTGAGACAGAGATGAGGTCAGAGCAGCAGGTGTGGAGGATCTGAGGAGATGAAAATCTGGGATTTCAAGGAGAGCTGCAGAAAACAGGGACTTTAGGAAAGAGGAATTGTTTTTGTTCCGATGATTTCCAAAGATTTAATTTTAGTTTGGCTAAAATTATGGATGGAGGAAGGAAGGAAGGAAGACAGGCAGGCAGGTAGGAAGTGTCAGGCACATGCACCTGGTAAACACTGCCAGGCAGTGGTTTCAGGACAGCGGACTCAGGCAGAACAAACGAAGATATGCAACGAGATAGAAAGAGCAACACAGGGTATGTAGAACAAAGTCAGACAATTGGCTCCCTGCAGAGGACGATCTCCAGCTCTCCACGGTAGAGTTTCCCACCATCGGAGAGGCTCATGATGCTCTGCTTGTAGCCTGCAAGGTTCTTCAGGTCCACCTCCTAAAGAGGTCACAGCAGATGTCAACAAGAGTAAAACTGGGGTCGTATGGAGTTTTAAAGATTCAAAGAGTCTTCTGACCTTCTGGTTTTTCTGGTAGAGATCTCGTAGCAGAGCATCCAGCTCCTGCTCATCAATGTAGCCATTTCCATCCTGAGAGAACATTACAGACATAAAATTATGATGATGGTAGTTTGTTCTCCAGGTAATAAAAAAACCCAAATTGGTATGTATTGCATCCATTCTTCTTCTTCCCTTTTCCACGGATCTTCTGGTCCTGTCATCAATGTAGTGTAGGCAATGATGTGGAGTTACACCAAGAATAAACAAGCTAACAAAATCAAATTGTGTGCAACTTGGTAACGCCCGATATAACCCATTTGCTTATATCTAATATGCCAACATTGTCCTAAAACCTAATTTTAATTTTAATGTTTTTTTACGTATATTTGGAAAAACCCAAGCATTGTGTTTCATTAGAGGCGTAAAAAGGATAACATATTTTACAGATATTACATCATTATGCTACTGTCCATACCATAAAGTCTAGGAGAATTTTTACATTCTGCCTTTAATATTCTAAAAATTCAGTTTTAATTTGAATATTTTTTTGTGGGCCTCTGTCTGCCAGATGTCTCTGGGTTCTTTACCCCTTGGTCCCAAAGCTTATCTGCCGAAGCCCAAACATTGGTCAATGGTTCTGCCCGTCATGATGAATACAGTTGCCATGAGTTTAAAAAAAGGACTTGCCATTCAGTGCTAGACAAAGAAGTGGAGGGGCGACAGGGGAAAGGTAGATGTAAAGCTACAAAGTTGACTGCTTGGCTAATTAATGAGTTATGAGTGGGAATCTGCAGCCAGAAAGTAATTCCCAACTGTTGGAAATGTTCCGTTTGGCAGCTGAGAGGGAAATCATGTTCTGTTCATCTAGGCCTGGATTCAAGAGGACTTCAGAGGACGGTGTCTTGCCAGTCTTTTTTTCTGAACACTCTCCCTTGTTTATATGGCAGGACTTAAGTGTTCCTGATATTTGGGCTAAAGGGAGGTTTCTATTTTTCGCTTTAGCGACAGAAACAGCGTCAGATGTCAGGGAGCCTGGTCCAGTCCCATCTTGGGTTGCAGGCTTTTTTTAGAGGACATTTAAAGTTTGGAGACCTCTCAGTTCAGTTGCTGCGGCTGCAGAGTCTGGTACGCCATTATCACAGACAGAAATGGCCGGGCTTTGTGGACATGAAAGGACTGCAGTGACTCATCTATATTGAACATTTCAACCCTGTCCTCCACGAGTGAGCAAGATTGACTGGCTGCTGTCTCCTGCCATGCTTTAGTGTCTATTTTCCTTTGGAAGGAGGCCATAATTTACCAAATTGACATTATCTTCTGTCGTACAAGACCTGAAACTGGTAATTCACACCATAAACTCTGAAGGAAATGTTTTATTGGTCTCATAAATCCAGTGGGAAGTGCCCTCCATTTGTTATCAGCTTCCATTCATGTGAAGCCACAGTCAAAAGCATCAGAGCTACTACCATTTGACTTCCACAGGGCTTAACATTTGTAACCAGATGACTGTGTGGTTTTTTGTGATTCACGATGACTTGCAGAGACAGTGGCAAGTAATAGTGAAGAAAAATGGCATATCCTTAAAGTTCCAGCTTCTACCCTAGGAACCACAGTTCTGCGACATAAGACGATGATTTCTTTAAATTATTATTTTAAGTTTAAAATCGTAAGACAAGTCTGGCTGATTAATGGTCAAGTTCACAAGAAAATAGTAGAAATGTTTGATAATAACTTTTTGTCTCGTTTCTGTATCGTGATTTTCTGATATCATGATACCACGTTATTTGTTCTCATTATCTGTCATTCCTTGTGTGGGGGAGAGAAAAAAATCCCCCACGTTGTCCCTCTAATTTTTATTTATTTATTTATAACCCCTCATTGTTAAAATTAATAGTAAAAGTAAAATGAATCAAATGTTACCATGCAGTGATTTTCCTATACAGCTGTTTTCCTCCAAATTTCCCTATTTTTCAGTTGGCAAAACCTTGGCATTGTGTTATCAGCTTTTTATTAGTGCAGGATATAACATAAGCATCGACAGAGATATTACATAACTGTGTTACTCTCAGGGTCAATTATATTGATCAGCTGACATTAAACTGATCACTTTGTTGTTTGGAGGGGGAGGGGTTTGTAAATGCTCTTGAATAAAATGGATGGAACAAATGTTCAAATGAAACTGCAGAAGCTCATGGTTTATGATGAAACTCACCTTGTCATAGTACGTGAAGATGGCGTTGAACTGGTCACTGGTCAACTTCACACCCTGTTGGGTAAAAGGAGGAAACTTTACACTATGAGTCAAAGAATGATCAATAATTAACAACCCTGGCGCCGTTGTATCCGACATTAATTGTAAGTGTAAACAAGCTGTTCTGCGTTTGCTCCGTACCTGGAAGTTGAGTAAGAAATTCTCCTGAACAGGGAGAAGCCTGAAGCACAAAAAGACTTCATTAGCAAACGCAGTCGGCTGCTAAATTATTCAAATCCATCAGCGGTCGTCGCGCTCCAACATTTATATTTCGAACAGAGGAGAAATGGTACAATTCTACATTACCTCGCCATCTCCGACAGGCCCAGTTTCCCATCTCCGTTCAGATCAAACATCCTGAGCTGCAGAACAGAAACAGGGAAATAAAAGTATTGCTTAGTGAGTTGCTTGTCTGTCACGTTGACATCATTTTATTAATTTAAACAGCTTCCTTTTAATTGTATATTGAAAAATAATTGTGTTCTTAAAAAATTGCTATAGTAAGCTGTGTCTAAAAGCAGCTGTGTCAAAAATGAAATGTTGCTAGAAGTTTTCCTGTATTGTATAACAAGTAAACGTATTAATTTGATTGGAAAATTACTTTGTATATTTTGTAAAATAAAATTAAAAGTTACTATCTGCACCAAAAGCCCCGTTATGGCTTGAATTAAACCAATATTGGCTAAAAAGTAAGATAATAAATTACATTGAGTGCAAGACATTCCTAAAATTCTGGTTACTTTTATAAAGAATCAACATGACATAAATCGATAATATTATTTTATTGCAAAACTGTGTGTTTTTAAAGGATTAAAGTATTTTTTAACACGGCTGCTTAATGGTATTTACTAATGGGACGTGGTGGTTCACTGTAACTTTAATTGGATTGTTACTCTGAGCAGTAATTAAGGTTTTATTTTTACCAAAGAAATTCATGGTCACATCAAATCTATTGTTGTAAAATAACCACGTTTGTGTCCAGGAAGTTGCTGGAACGATGCAGATCAGGTCAACCCTGCAGCCTCCAGGGGGAGGCAGATGTCAGCGCATCTGGGCTGTTAGCACATCACCAGCAGGAAGTGATGGTCCAATTTGACTCTGCAGCGGCTGCACACATTACTATGTGCTGTCGCCACCAGCTAGGTATAGTCCCCGCACACACACACACACAGGTTTGGTGATTTGTGAACATCTTTGTACACATTTTTTGAAACATATTTACATATTTACATTACCCATCAAATAAATTATAAAATTGTTTTTAAAGTCTGGACTATTGAAGCCTTTGACTATTGAAGACTATTGAAACTGACATTGATAGTATAGTGTTTTGTTTTAAACATGGTTGTCATCTTGCATAATAATAGAGATTTTGGTACAGCAACCAAAAGCCGTAGTTGTGAGTATTAGTTGAGAAATTAGCAAATAATTCATTCTCCCTCGTGCCGTTCTTTAAGTGTCTGACAAGCAAATGAGACAATGTCCTAAAAGTGATCATGGGGAATAATACAGGCCTTTCAAGAATTGTGAACCAACAACCTCTACCTAATTTTTAAACTCTAAAATAAAAAAAAACTGGACGCTGTTGACGAGGTTGAGTTGACGAGGTCTAGGAAACTGTTTCTAAAACATTAGTCTGTTTATCAGATAAATACATTAGATACACTACTACTAATCTACATCAACTGTACGTTCAGTTCCATGGAGGACTTTTATACTACGTTAATTAAAGTTATTTAACACGGGCATCGTCTTGGGCCACAGTCTGGATGACTTGTTTGTTTACAGCTGTTCTGTTTAATGTTGAGTACGACTTGTTGGAGATGAGCTCTGGTGTGGAGGTTTAGTAGCTGCTGGGGTTTTATGTGATGGGATGAAAATGAAAACACACGTTAAAAGCTGTGATTTGTGGTTGACAGATAAACTGGTAGCGGTGAGTGTGTGGTGGGGGGTCTTACGATGGTCTGTGTGTACTCCTGCAGCTTCTGGTCGTCGTAGTGTCTGTTGGCCTTCTGCAGCAGGTCTGACAGAAAGCCCTGAGGACAGAGACACACAGAGGAATGAGGAGGAAAGGAAGGGTGAGAGAAGGAGAGGAGTCATGTGGTCAGAGTTTACTGTGGAGCTGAAATGGGTTTTCATAAGAAAAAAAAAATTTCCCTTGCGTTTGCGCGGCTAGTTTCTGGCTCACATTTTGTTTGTCACAAACTTCTTTTTTGCTCTTTTGTTTGGCCAGGTAAAGGTGGTTGTGATGATTCGAATCCCTTTGGGAAATTTGTGGATTGAGTTCCTGCCGTTTTAGGTGATTTCTGTCTCCTCACAGTCTCAGGTCAAGACTCTGGCCCAGATGTTTTGTGTCCCCGGTCCTAATAACAGCTCTTTAAGGAACACACCTGACAATCTCATCTGCAGCTGCTCATCCAGAAGAATCTGATCCCATAACAACCTGGTTTGTGCCTGCTCAGAGTCACTGACCCGTTAGCACTCTCTTCTCCCCAGTGGAGAAAATTTCCCTTCATGTCAGTGGTTCTGGACCCACAGATGGGTCACAGCTGAATCTTTGTGAGTCACACGATAAACATAATGGTTAAAGCCCGTATGAAATAATTTGTAAAAGAACATGTGTCTGTTAAACGTCTGTTGGGTTAACTGATCTCAGCAGGTTATTCCATGAAATCTATAAAATCTGTTATAAAATTAAAGCTCAACCATTATTGCTAGGGAGTCAAACATATGGTCTGCAGACCAAAACTGTCTCACTGGAGTGTTCAATCCGGCCCACTTTTCATTTTTCAAGCACGTGACTTTTTTTGTCTGAAATTACTACTATGGCTCATGTAGTGTAAATATCGAATAAACTAACAGTTCTTTGCATAAAAACAAGGAGGGAAAACATGCACTTCTTGTAAATTCCAATTTATTATGTTGTGAAAAACAAGGGTCCAGAGTCACAGCCCAGTTTCTCATCTGATGTTTTTTTTTCAGCTACTTTTTGGAACTGCTGTTCTGTTGTTTGTTGAGTCAAGAAAGGAAAAGAAAGATGCACAAAAAAAGCAAAAACACATAGAACAAAGTAGACACAAGAAAAAAATATAGGGAAATAATTTGAAACCAAGGTGCAGCGCGTCATAATTTTTAGAATGTTCTCTAATAAAGATGATCAAACTGTGGACACATCATCTAGCCAAACAGGTATTATCTTATTTTTTTTAATTTTCTGTAGAAAAAGAATTAGGTTCCTACAGATATGACAAAATTTTGCTAAAATTGGGTTGATGATAGTATTGGGCCAAAGTTATTGGACATCCCTAGTGCTCATGCGTTATTAATAGACTTTTTACAGCTTGAATAGGACTGAAATACAACTGCTTTAATTATTCTCACAGTTTTTTTAATCATCACATTTATCTCAGGACTTTTTGACTCTACTCCCTCCTACCAGTTGACCTTTTCTACGTACCTTCAGTTCGTTAGCTTCAATGTAGCCACTGCGGTCTGTGTCATATCTCCTCCAGGCCTGGAAGAAAGAAGAGGCAACAGTGTGTTGTTATGTGTCCAGTACCGAACAAAAAGGTGTGTGTGTATATATGTGAGTGTGTGTTCTTAACATAACCAAAAACGTTGAGTTGTGAGCAGCTGGACTTTTTTTATTGGAGCCAAACGATGTTCTATTTCTGATTTCTGAACTAAACTGATTGATAAAACTCACAGATTGATGTCCATAACATCAGCCATTTCTTTAGAACCCTGGAACCCCCCACAATCCCCCCAAAGGGCAACAGAACAGAGGGAGGGGCCAGTTGGAGTTTCAGTCGTTGTAATGAATGATTAAATGGAGCAGCTGTCCAGTCCCAAAACGTACTCCTTATCAAAGATGGATGACCTCCCTTCACCTCCTCCCCCTGGCTCTCTTTCCCTTCTCTCCTTCACCTCCTCTTCTCCTCCACCTGCTCCGGGCCCTGAGCTGCTACTGCTGTACTGTATCTATTATATATGACTCTGAAAATAGAAGCTTCTGCTTCCTCATTCTAACCCCTTTAAAATCCTCCCCTGCCCTCCTCACTCTCCTAAGCACTCCTCCTTCTCCTCCTCCTCCTTCTCCTCCTCCTTCTCCTCCTCCTCCTCCTCCTTCTCCTTCTCCTTCTCCTCTTCCTGCTTCTCCTTCTCCACTACACATCCCTCAGCAAAGACTGATTAATCTTCCCCTCCGCCTTTCAGTCTCAAACTCTGCCTCTCAACTTCTCATCGACATTTCAATTACATCCTCACTGGTCCTGCTTTCTCTCGTTTGCCCTTTCGTTCTTCACCTCCTCCTTCTCCTCCTCCTCCTTTATCCATCCTCTATCTCTCCTTTCATTATTCCTTCTCTGTTTGCTGCAGGAGACCATGGTGGCCCCTTTCTTCTCCACTGTAATGACTTTCTAATTGACTCTGTCCTTTTCAGCGGCTCCAGATCGAACATGGAATCTGTCATTTTCTTATCTTTTCTGCTATAAATTATGTTTTTTTTTCCTTCTCCACCTTTCTGAACAAATCTTGTCGTTCTTGCAGAGAGCTTTTTCCTCCTCTGGCTTTCATCTATTATTCATCTGCAGCAGCAGCACCGGTCCTGTTTATGCTCCGCTGCTGAATTTTCATATAAAGTAGTTTTTTAAACAAGCGTTTTTTTATTTACATACAAATGGAAACAGACTTTCTCCTTTTTCGTTATCATTTCCTGCTAAGCTCCAGTGATTTACCTGCTCTTGGGCTCATGTTGGTCTCCATGCCTCTTGGTTTATTTTTATTTTTATGAATTTTTTTGCAGCATGCACTCTCCATCATCATGGCTTTTATACTTTTACTGCCACTTGTTTTTCCGCACCTTACTCACAAATGATTTTTGCCAATTTACATAAAAATCAAAGTGTGAAGCATTACCACACAGAAAAAAAATCCATTTAATTCTGGGACAAATCCAGGATTTGTTTTCTTCTCTCTTTATTACAGTTTTTATTTCTGTGCTTTGGCCTTTAGAAAGTAGAATTAAGTACCAGCAGTATCAAGGGACAACTATGTCATACAAAAGTTGGACATTTCTGAAAATAATCTCATGTGGTGAAAAGGTTTAAACAGTTAATTATTAGGTTTGCAATAGATTTTTAGAGGTTAACCAAAGAGTAAGGTGGAGAATTAACTTATGGTAAGAAAAAAATAAAATTGTTTAGTGAACTTTTTGCCAAAATCAGTTTTTGTCATTGAAAGGAATGGAAAACATTACTTTTATTTACCATAATCATAAGAAATCATTAATAATTGTATTTTTAGAATTTGATTATAATTGTTTAATTGTTTTCACTCGCTAATTTGTTTTAGGCTCAATGTGTCAAACATGAGGCCTGGGGGCCAAAAGCTGCTCACCAAGTCATTTTGCATGATCACTGGGAGATTAAAAGCATTAACGGAGATCCTAATCCCTGCGTCAATCCCAGACCCTGTCACACAGTGCTGTGACTTCACACAGTTGGAGATGAATCTGACCATGATCCAAACCTTGTCCGTGTTTCCCTGAACACTGACGTGAGAACAGTGAGAGTTTTGTCTTTCATTAATGAGAAGTCTTTCAGCTACAGACAGGGAAACACACCTCTGTGTGAAGAAGAGAACAGTCGGCCTGTCAGTGCTGCACGCCTGACTGACTCCTGACTCTGTTATGAGCGGTTGGTTACAACCAGCCCGTCCTCCCTAATGGCACTACACAGCCGACATGAGGCTTTTACACCAAAATAAGTCCCAAAATACTGCACAGAGCTCATCAGATGACAGGTAGTTAGGAGTAGAGCATGAGGGCCGCCGCCGTGAAGAAACAAAAAAACAAAAAACACACACAGGTCCATTCATTCACAGACACACACTCTTACCGCCATAAACTCAGCACTGGAACTGACAAACTGTCTGAAGCACAGCAAGAAGTTCTCTTCAGTGGGGAGAATCTGGGCCAGCTGGAGGCAGAGAGAGATGACAGCAGGATGAGAAAATGGAAGCAGGGAGATTACGAAGATGGTGGAGAGATGAAACGTCAGGACTGAACGAGAGCATACGTTCTCCGCTGCCAAACTTCAAACAGGCCAAATCAGACGACAACAACAGAGACGTAACCTCAAAGACAAGAAAAAGGCTGTGGGAAAACAAAAATGTTTGTCGAGGCTGAGACAATCCCTTAAATTGGATTTTCATCATCATCACTGGCGCTTAAACTTTAATTTTTTCCCACAATGCTGCTGGATTATTGATGTTGAAGAAGCCTTCTCTCTCCTCGCATCTCTTGCAGAACTCAATCTGGAAAATAAGTAAAGATCCAGGCAGAGCAAGATCCCAAAATGATTCTCCGTGGAGACGGCCATTAAGGCTGTATTGATGCAGGTGATAGGAGTATTGACAGCGGCCGCCGCCAAATCCTCGGGACGGAACTGTAATCCTTTGGCTCTACACCAATCTTTGCAACTTTTTCCCAATCTACTCTCAGGGAAGAAAAACTTTTCTTTTTTGGGGGGGCGGGAGTGGAGGCTTGAGGACAGAGGAAGAGTCAGAGCTTCATCCTCACTGACTTTAATGACTGCACATTACAACACCAGCCTCACAGTTGCTTTGAAGATGGGCAATTACTGTCAGCCGCAAAGCAAATGGGAGTGAATTCACCAAAATGACTGAGATTTCAGAGCCGAGTTGATTTTGCTCATCTGTGGATGTTACGCTGGAGTGAGAATGAAAGTGATAATAAACTCTTCATCCCATTCAGGCCCAGAATGTGAAATCACACAGTGTGTAGAAAGCATGCCAGGATTTTACTTTTTTAACCCTAAGAGTTGGAACAAATTACCTCTGACATCTCAATTCGTCCGTCTTTGTTTTTGTCAAACTTCTGCATGAACTCCTTCATCTTTTCCCTGAATGTAGGGTTGGAAGGATCCTGGGAAAAAAAATCATGACAATATGAGCACAACCTGTCTGCTTGATCTTAGTTCATTTTTGTTTAATTCTTTATTTTAGAATAGAATACAAAAGAAAATCACCAGTAGGGGGCTCAAGTGGATTTTTAAGTGAATAAGCCAGTGGCTTCTTAGTTGAATTTATTAGCCTTTTTTAGTTTTTATAGAATTTTTAAATTATATATCAACAAACATATGCATAAATAATAATTATTAGCATAGATATGTAATGTATGTAATGTAGTTATTGTTTTTTTTAAATAATTAAAGCACATGTGAATGCCACTAGATGGCATCATTGCAGCTCATTTTATCAATCAAAAGATTGTATGCAAAATGGAAGTGCTAGCAGCAAGTATACTAGACTGCTTTAGCCCATCAACTTGGTGAACAGGTGGTAACTATCTTCCTATACCACCAGGACACCACTGCCCACTGCGTCAGTATTGGTATTAGCGATATCAGCGAAACGTAAATACAGAAAATCCCACCCTTGACATCTTTGATCTGTTTCTTTACTCCAGGAATATGAACAAAAGACATTGTTGTCCCCAATGTTGAACACACTGGACAGTCAACCCCCCCGTCCCTGGACTTACCACTCCTGCTCCTCTCCGGGCAACTTCCAGCTCCCTGAAGAAGTTCTCCAGCTCCTTCCCCTCGATGTAGCCGTTACCTGGGAGCGACACAGAAGGGAAGTGAACACGACATGTCACCAGTGAATCATCGGCCTGCGAGAGTGGAACACTGGGCCACAGGTTGTTGTTTTGGCTCTTGCCTTACTGGAGGAAGGTCAAACGCTTGATTTCTGATGTTTTTTCACACGCAGTCCCCCCTGCTTCCAAAAACCAATTGATTCATGTGTAGTTTTCTGCTATAAACAAGTTAGACAAACTGCAAAGCATCATGGGAAACCAATACCCCAACTTGATACAAGGTATATTACACTTAATATAGTGAGTTTTTAACTTCCAAGCCTTGTACGGCCTTGTAGCCCTACTTTGCAGGTTTTAGTGTACTCCAGGTGTACTCCTTAGCTGTTGCCCATTCTAAACCTCCAGTGAATGAACTGACAGTTTCCCAGTGTCAGTTCAGATCAATGCCTCGCCCAGTTTTGCTGGTATTGATTCAAACATGAGCCTTTTACTAGTATCTCCCCCTTCCTTCCTCCCCCCCACGACTCCATGGATTCCAATATTGATCTGACATGATGCAAACCGATCACTGCCTGAAGACTGTATGTTCGCAGCGTACCACGCGAGGAGATGCTATTTATGGAAAATTGCTTTTCTAGGACTTTGAAGGTGACGAGCCACGGGAATCTTCTTTTACTTCCACAGAAATCAATGTTGCATTCACTGGAGGGTTTGGCAACTGAGTACTAAGTCAATGAGTACTGTAGGAGGACAGTAGTGTAATGTCAGAAGCCTTGCACCACAGCAGCTTTGATATGGACACAAGGACTGTGGAAAAATAAAGGGGAGTCTGATACCAACGGCCGAACTATTTTATCTAGTGGTATTGAAAACAATAGTTTTGGGAAAGTGAAAGTGTAAGCCACTAGGGGACACCATTGCAATTATTTTAATCAGGGGATTGTATAAAGAATGCTGATGCCAGAAACGCATTCAATGGTTTGTACAGATGAAAAATATTACCAAGTGTTTAATAGTGTTTCAATTAGAGTGGTGGAATGCAGGGAGAACTAGGATGTCAATGGAGACCCCCCTACTTTGTACTCTTTTGACCATTGTCCAAAAATTATTATTTTTGACAATGTTGGTTGACCACAAACCACACAAACCAACATAGAGACAGTGGACAATTCACTCAGACCTGAATCCAAGCTGTGAGCCTATTTTATAATCTTCATGTTTCTTGGACTTTGGGTGAGGACTGGAGGAAAACTCATGAGCAACCACTGGAGCTCAAACCTGTGACCTTCTTTATGTATGGCAGCCATGCCTGTCCTTTGTTTGAGGGACACTGGGACACAGTTTCTGCTAACTTGCCATAAATGTAGGCCGATGCCCACCAATGCTCTTGTGTGATTATGTCATCTATAAAACTCCTGACATTTTTTCAGAAAGACCTGAAACTTTTTCTTCTGGAAAGTCTGCATCTAGTTTTCCTTGCAGCCATCAATCACTGTCAGTGGCTGCTTTTCTCTGAGAGGATGTCCATCACATTTATCTGGATTCTGTCACAACAATTTCAGCCCGGGGAGAACACATCGTCTGAGATTCTTCTTCTCATCTTGTTTTAGCCTCACCCTGCAGTGCTTTGACAGCACCTACTCAGGGGACAGACCCTGCTGCACCCAGGTACGCTGTGAACCAGCGCCAGCGTTCTACCAGCGAGCATGATGAATGCTGGGACAGATGGCGCCAAACGATGTGACGAGCTGCTTCAATAAAACCCTGGAAGGCGGCGCTGCCTCATTAAACCCTAACAAAGATTAGAATGTCATCCACTTCCTTCCCTCTCACTCACTGTCTTGTCTCCTTTCCTGGTCCCTCAGTCTCGTCCAGCACCTGAGCATTCTTTCTTCCTCTCCATGGAAATGTTCAAATGTACAGACTCCTCAAAGTGTGTGTAAATGTGATGTTGTCAAATCTCATAAGTATGAGCTCTGCTGCATTCACTTAAAGTGGAACCGTCAAGTGCCTGGCTGCGGTGCTGCCGCCCTGCTGTCAGTTTATTGACAACTTCCACTCCAGGGAGCAAAGACCTGCCTGCTAATTAAACAGCAGAAAATGTGATTAACGACAAGGCCAGCAGTGGGAAATGACAATAAAATTGATTTACAGAGGGATTAGGACAAACCGTCGTTTTGTACCTTAACTGTGGCCATAGATCCAAACGCCACTACGCTATTTGTGCGATTGCTAGCTTAAGTTTGTCACGCGGCAGAGGTGGGAAGACATTCTGCCTTACAGCAGCAAAATCACAGGCTTGAAGCCCGAAGGTCTCTCTGTGGGATTGTTAAGGATTAACTCTGTCACACTCATCGGTGTGAGCGTGAATGTCGAGTGTCGTTCCGTCTGACATGTCTTACAATTAGACAATAGGAGGTTTTTGCGAATTAGTTGACTCTTAGCTAACAGACATTTCACACAAAGATGGTCAAAGTTAGTAGAAATAATAGGTTCTAGGACAGTTTGGCCAAATCTGCTTATAGCTAATACATTGCTGAATGCTAAATTAAAACAAGCGAAAGTCAATAGATTGTTTCTAGATGCACGGTTAGAAATGAGCCACTGGGAACAGGATCAGGATCAAGACCAAGAAATACCAGAAAAGTCATTAGAGCAAAATTCCCAAAACATAAATAAATATATGAATTAGTACAAAACCCAATTTAAATTTAATTTATCAGGTAAATTATTACCTGATAGCAAAATGTGAGCAACAAAAAAGCAAAACAAGCTTTGAGGCCATTTTGTTAGTTTGTAATTAGAAAAAAAACAAAACGTACTCCAAGGATCCCTTGGGTGACGCCAGCCTCCCGAGTGACTCCCACAACCTCCACCCATTCACACCTCTTCTCTGGTGATCACAACAATTGTGCCACTAGGTCCACCTCTCCGTTCTACTACATTTTTTTTTTTATCAGCAGCAATTTAGAAAAAAAGAAAATAATTTCTGAAGCGATTAAATATAATCGTGACCATCGTGACCGCCTTTCAAATTGGGTTCAGTAGAGGCCATTGTAAAGAGAAGTGAATTAAATAATCATTTCAGGACGTAGTTTGACTAAACAAATAAAAACAAAACGTTGATTAAAGGATGTTTGACTTAAAAAGTGAATGCAGTAAAATGAATGGATTTGAATAGAAGAGAAAAACAGGAGAAAAACCACAGAAGTGGTGCAGATGAGATTTGTTTTTTCGGCCAATAGAGGGAGCCTGTGATTTATTTTGTCACACTGGGAGCCTCCTATGCATAGATTCACATTTTTCTGTTTTTTTTATTGTAACTCAGAGATGTTTGCTTGATCTGAACTAACACCCCCCCACCCCCTTTCTCTCCCTCCCTCCTTTCCTTGGAACCACAGGACACTCCCAGTAATGAGGGCAGAAATCTGTGGACTGCATTTGATTTGCAAAGAAGCTTCTTGCAAAGCAAAGTATGCAAAACAGAGTTAGAAAATACATGAAGAAACAAAGCAACAGACAAACCGACTGAAATGTCTGACGTGTTCGTTAAGAGATTCACATTAACAACTTCACTGTCCACCATACGATTCCACCTTGATTTCCCTGCGGAACAAGTGTCTTCAAAACACATCATGTTGACGATGAATTCCCAGGTGTGTGTGTGTGTGATTAAACCTCAAGGCTTTGAAGACCACTCCCAGCTCCAAACATCACTCTGAGAATATTTTCTTCAGGAGCTTCAGTAAACTGATTGGATTATCTTAGAGTTGGGGTTAGCTCCAGTTTGAGTGTTGGTGAAGGTTTGGGTAAAGATTGGTAAAAAAAAAATGTCACAAAAATGTGTTTCCTTACAACCATAGAGAAACAAGTATGTGTGTGTGCACTTGTTTTTGCAGCCTGGTCAGCCTGGACCTCGGTCTGCTGGTCATTTATGGCCAGAAGATTCAAGAATGACTGTAGTAACGACCATTGATACGATTGGAAAAAAATAAAACCAAAATCAACTCTTTTAAATTGGATTTAACACTAAAATAATCAACATTTAAGTATTCTATTTTATGAACAAACAGGTATAGATATTTTTATTATGTTATTACATTGCATTATTTCAGGAACTTACACTATTTGTTGACTTTGTTGAGATTTTTCTTTTTTTTTTTTTTTTACTTTTCCACTGTTTGATCAATGTTTTGTACTGGAAACCAACAGAACTCCATCGGTACCAGGGACACATCCTCGTCCTCCAGCTGAACCCACTGCTGCCTTATCATTGATCACGTTTGTTTTAATTTGCTGACAGACGCTGATAGTTAATAATTGTGGAGTTGGTTAACATCGTCTCTTATCCAATCTTATCTTCTAATTATGAGGTTCCACCAGAGAGGGAGAGAAACTGCTCCTCCTCCTGCTTCTCCTCCTACTCCTCCCTGCAGGATGAAGCCTTGGATGCTGCATTGTGAGTCAATCACCACATCATTTCTCTGTTCTTCTTCTCTACGTTCTTAGGCAGATTTTTAATGACAAGAAAAGCAAACTAACCTCAACCACCTATTGATCAACTTGTACAAACCGGCTTTTTGATTGGAAACGGTGATCAATAACTCTGCAGTGCAAAATCCTTCACAGTCAATTAGTGATGTGGTAACGTCCAGTAATCACCGCTCAGTCACAGCCAGAGAAACACAGGTTAGATCAGACCCAGGATTCCAGGGTCTTCACCACTGTTAAACAAGCAGCAGCAGTGTGTGTGTGTGTGTGTGTGTGTGTAAGAGGGAGTGTGTGTGTTGTTAATTGAATTGGATGTAAGCTCTATTTTAGACTTTCAGCAGAACTACCTATGAATTATAGATCTGCCAGTGCATTAAAAGTTCTGAAAAATTCATGAAAGTCAGCGGGGAAAATGTAAAAATATCCCTTTTTAACCAAAAAATATCCAATTTAGAAAAAGAAGAAAAGTTTTCTAGAATTTTGGGATTTTGACATCACGACAAAGTTTAATCATCAGGATTTTATCTTTTCTTTTTTTTAATTTTTTAGACTTTTTTCTCTGCGCTTTCCCTTTAGCGTCATAACTCTTCTCTTCAGTAACGTCAATTAACGGCAGATCATTTTCCAACCTGTTCCGTACTTTTTGCGGATTTTTTTTTTTTTTTTTTTAAGATTTAAACGGTGATTCCTACCGTCGGCGTCAAAGTGTTTCCAGATGTCCAGGAACTGGGACGCGGTGACCTCGGCCAGGTGGAGGTGAGGAGGCTGCTGTGCCTTGTTTGCCATGATGATGAGGGTTAGGAGGATGAAGATGCTCAGGCTCGGCTGCCGCTGCCGCTGCTGCTGCTGCAGAGAAGAGATCAAGCACAGAATCCGGGTCTAAACTTTTCTCTCCGCGTTTCCTCTTCAAACCTCGCGCACCAGCACTGGAGCAGCGCCGCGCACCGCCCGCACCTTTTTAACAGCAGCTGCAGCGCGGCGACACCGCCGCTAGAGGCGCACCGGCACAGTAACTGTAGGTCCGTCGGTATGTGCGTGTGCCAGTGAGTGCGCGTTTGCATGCGGGATGGTGATGTGATTTCCTGGCCACTGCAGTCATGGTGTGTGTGTGTTTTACATGTTTTGAATCTATTTCTCGTGATTTATTTTGAAAGGATGTGATGTTATTTACATGGAGAGGGTGTTTGATCTTGCCCAGAAGTCAAACTCTGGAGTTTCACACCAAGAAAGAGACATTGACTGTGGGCCAAAGCAGTGATGGAATTTTTTTATTTTGTGAATCTAAATCATGCATAGGAATGTAGCTGTGACACTTAAAGAAAGAAATCAGGAGAGGCAGAAAAATACATTAAGGTGGTGAATCTCCTGTCCTCGGTTGTCACCCTGATGACTGATGGGATTATTTCCACTCCTCTTTAACCCTGTGGTCCCTCACCCAAAATGCTAGACATGTATTTTGCTCTTATGCTGAACTTTGATCCTGTTTCGGGACTTTATCTTAAGGCTGGACCAAAACTTAATGCGTCATTGTTTGTACTTTTTTTTTCTCGCAGCACATTCAGGAAAATCAATAGTACTACAGCTAAGCCTGCTGTACCATTGATCGAAAGTGGATGAGTAAATAAATTGAAGCTGCGTCCAATGCTGACTAATAGTTAACAGTCAGAGCTGGCCTTTAGGTTTCAGCCTGGTTATCGCTACTACACAGTTACAAAAAAATAAGAAAAGCTTGTCTGTCCCTTTAAGGAAAAACAAGAAAGAGTGTGTGTCAGTGTGTGTGTGTGTATTCCCTCTAATCTGTGTGTATCTAAGCGTGCTCGGCTCCAGCAGTGTTGAAGCTTCACAGACTTAATTAGAACTCACTGGCTAATCATATTCCCTACACCGCCTGAAGGCAGCAGTGATTAGCCCGTGTAATAAATGGAAGACGAAAAAGAGAAACTCTTTCGTTATTGACCAGACGAAGTGATCCTGTTTGCACGGGGGGTCGGGAACCTTTTCACTGTTTATACAGTAAAGATGTAATGAAATACCAAGTTGTTAATATTTCATTTAAGAATGTATCATCAGTGATCTTAGCATCAAATCCTGGGTGTTCATATGTTAACTGTACATTTAATTTAATATTTTCAATGAGACACTTGTGTATGTGGAATACACAACGATTTCTCCAATGTTTAACTTGATTTTCAGCAGATTTATTTATGAGTTATTGTATTTAATAAAATCCAGCTGAGATTTATCTGAGCGACGGATGTAAAAGTGCCACCTGGCTCACGAGCTGTAGCTTCCTGACCCCTGTGTTAGCAGAGTGAGGACGTAAAAACTGTCCTCACGTGGTGTTCATTTACTGCCCCCAGCGGCTCGTATACTTGATGGATTCAGGGGGTTGTAATGTGCAGGAGGGTAAATACCCCTGCAGCCATTACCCCCGTTGATGAGTATGAAGGATGAAAAGGACATTTCTGAACTTTAATGTGACAATCACTCGACCCCATAATGATGCCCAGGATCACCACTAGGGGTGTTCTACAACGCCACTGCAGGCGGCAACAACCAGGATGTCTTAGACGGGCCTTGAACATTCTTCGGGGTATTGACCCAGCGTTAGCAGCACAGGTGTAATTAACAACATTAACAATGATTCATCACCATGTTGATCTTAGGCACAAAGAACCTTCAGTCCCAGGAACAGGAAGTCAGTTCAAGGTTATTAATGAAGATTATTAATCCCACTTGTGTTTCCTGCCTTGCTGTAATGTGTCAAAATGTCAAGATTCAATTAAGGGGGAGTCCAGCCCCACCCTGCATTGATTATTCAGTAACCTCCTGAAGGCAGGGGCAAAAAGCTGCCGAGGCATTTAGTTTGGATTTTGAAGTCCAGTCAGCGGTTGATGGATGAAAAGTGTCAAGGTCATAGAGTGGAAGGAACCATTTCAAGGAACTACATTTTTTCAGTCCCACGTGGTGGAGGAGGGTTTAGTGTTGTGGCCGTACAACTTAAGGACCTCTGCTTGAAGCCCTGGTGGTCAGTGATGATGGGAATAAGCAGGGTCTCATGTTGTAGTTGAAGAGTCCACGCTGGTTGTTGTGAACGCTCTAGTGAATGGGCTTTTTTGGGAGCAGGTGCTGAAGCCTCTGGTCTGCGGCTTGTGAACCAAAATAAATTTGACGGCCAAGGGTTAAATTACAGATGTCCAAAATCAACTTTTCTGATAAAATGAAATTTTATTCACTGTACAAACCACTGTCTGGGCTGCTGACAACAACCCAATCATATAGAATGAACATTGAGCTGCAATGCTGCCATCTAGTGGCAGCTCTTTCACCTTCATATCCAGCAGTTTATTCCCAAAACTATTTTTAGGGGGCATATCATTTAACAATTATTATTTAGCATCATCAAATTTTTCATTATTGGAGGAAAACTGATAATGTTTCTTACCGATTCTTACAGATATAGAATTATGTTAATATTCAGCGGATATTATATTGGTAAACCAATGATATCAGACACCACTAGTTCAAATCCTTTTGGTCTGAAAATGGATGTAGGGACTAATTGGTATCTGATATATTTGGTTCTTGGTTCCTCACTAATGATCCTGTTTCAGGGACTCGGATAGTTCCTGGTACTGTCTCCACTTTTTGGTGCTGGCGCTCATCATTCACTTACCCAACACCACACCATCGTTTGTCGCTGTGTCCGTTCAGCAGGAAGTCGCTGGATTCTCTTCCAGAAGTGAAGGTGATCCATTGCAGTCAACTGGTGACGGTTGGAAGAATGTATAGAAAATGCAGTCCATAGTATTGACATGACATTTTGCTGCACTTCCGCACGTAAGTGTTTCCCGCTGCAGCACAGTTTGCCTTAAAGTCAATGAAGACAAGTTTGGCCTCGGCTCTAATAATGTCAAGTGAACGTCGACAGCCTCCAGGAACGGTCGGCAGGAGGAGAGTTCACGTCTTTACCTTCTGTTTCTATTGTAGTCCAGCTTTTTGTCCACATATAATGTTCAGTAGGACAGAAAAGACAACTGACTGGGTAGCTTCTTCACAGAGACAAACATTCTTTCATGTCGACATTTAGCACTGTCATGTATTTTTCTGCCACTCCTGATTTCATCTCTAATTGGCGCAATCTTTTGCTTGATTTATAAAATAAAAGATGTAGAAAATACAATACTAGAGTATGCCGGTATCAGGTCGATAATATTGATTAACCTGATATTAACATCTCCAATCCTAACCTCTGGGAAAATTACACCTTGTAGCAAATGGCACTGCTGCTCCCGCTGCCGTGTTTGTGTTGTCGGCCTGTTGTGCTTCATCTGTATGAATATTTCAGCTCCACCGCGGCCACTCGTTCTTCTCACTGTATGTGGATCAATTATGTAAGAGAGAGGAGCAGAGCAGCCAGCAGTCGTTTCCACTTCACGTCTCCATCTGTTTGCTGTGTGCTTTAAATGAATGCCTGTGTGTGTGTGTGTCCTGGTTTGGTCATACATGTGGGGACATCTCCTGTGTCCTGCTGGAGAACCTCAGAAGTCTCAGCTTGGAATTAGGATATGTTGTGTTGCGGGGGGTCAGAAAACATGGAAGCCTGTGTTTGTGCTTCTAAACTATTTCTGTATTTCCAGCTGATCCTCACAGAGACCAGAGTCTGGTTCTAATGAGGCAGAACTTTAGTCCTGAGGCTGTGGTTAAAGATAGAAGACAACAGAGACTGGGTCAGAAGTCAGATTTTTTACTTTCTGGTTTTATTTTTTCATGATGTCATTGTCAGCGTATCAAAATAAAAGTGTGCAAAACGAGGAATAGTGCATACAGATCAGTAAATCAGGTTCCTCTCAGTTTTTTTTTTCCTGCAGGGTTCTTGGTAAAGTTAGAGGATGACGTCAGTCTGAAATGATCGGTTCCATTTATTGATTTTTATTGTAATTCAAAACAAAGACATGGATATCATGGATGAGCCCTTCTATGATATGGTTACGCTGTGGTGTCCATGAGTCCATGGGTGACACTGATACCAAGTAGTTGTTCAATATTAGTTATTTATTACTCATTATTAATATTATTTGGTATAAATGGGTTATAGAGATGGAAACCTGGTGCTGCACTTCTGATTGCAACATCTGGGGCAGGGACCAATACTGGGCCATGAATAATTTTGTTCTCTAATGTGCAGAAGAAATACTGGTGTGTATGTTAGCCTGTATAGTGTTTTATATAGAATATATAGAAAAGAAATCATTATATTTACCTTGTTATTGTAAAAATTAAATAAGATATCCAGCATTTCTGGTGCATGCTACTGCTGCCAGACAATTTTTGACATATAGAACCTGGTCCAGTTGCAAAAAAGTTTTGGGAACTAAAGTGTCTGATGTCTCCCTGAAAGTGTTTGTTTTCAAACTTCTTTATTCAACATTTTTCTGGTGAATGATTGGACAGTGAAGGTAAAATCCAGATCTAACATCAGACCTGGAAACAGTGGCTGTGACTCAGCAGCAGATGTTACAGTCAGCAGAAATCTGAAGAGTCTGATAAATGCTAAAATCTGCTTTTTATGTCCATAAAGGAACAGAATAGAGGTTGAGTAGAATTATCAGATCCCTCAGATGTGGAGCACCGTCAAGTGAACGTGTGTGTGTGTGTGTGTGTGTAAATCACAGCTTTTCTTCTGTTCAGTGTGCATGGCGCTGGTCCAGATTTTACATTTGGACGATGGCCGTCTTCACTCAGAGTGGAATTCCCCTTCAACACTTCCATTAGCATCTTAATGCTAAGCTGGGTACAAAGCGGTCCAGGAGGCGGACTGCTGATCTAGGATATTTCCTGTGCCATTTCCAAGTCTAATGAATGAGGCGTTTAAGGGAACCTGGCAGCAACTTCGGCGTCAACGCAGAAGATTGAAAACTGCTCACACAAGTTCCCCCTTTTCTCCCTTCCCGTCCTCCTCCGTACAGTGATAAGGTCGTCTGTAGTGCATAGTCAACACAACGTACCAGAGCAGATCAGACAGCAGGCAAACTATGGCCCAGGGGCTGAATGTGGCCTTCTAGCTTCATTAATTTGGCCTGCCAATTTGTGTAATTGATTTCTATTGTCATTATATGTTTGCTTTTTTCACTGCATTGTCAGTTTCATCAATGGGTGGTGTGAAAAAAACTAAAACAAGCGTGGGGAAACGGTTTGATTTGTGTTTCCATGATTGGACACTGGCGCTGGGTTACGAGCTGATAAATGGAGTCTTCATGTGCATGAAGACAGTGGTTCTCAACCGGTCTCACTCTGGGACCCGCATTTTCCTGTGGTCAATAAGTCACGACCCACTCTCTTAGAATTCAAACCAAGCAAATTAATTTTCTAAAAGAATAAAAAATTAAATTCCTTCTTTTAAGATACTCATTTTATACTGCAGAGCGTGCCTTTCAAAATAAGACATTGTCTAAAATAAAACACGTCCTCAACAGCTGATTCACATTATTTAGATTTTTGACCAGACCTATTGAGAACGGGTTGGGTTGGGACCCACCAGTTGAGAACCACTGCACTGAGATATATGCAATATTTTTAGTTTTAGGCACAATGGAAAAGTTCCACCAACTCGATATCACCAAAGTTCTTCATTGATGAATTTTTACTCTTGCTCCATAAGGGGGCGCTCAGATAGTCATATCGCAAATAGTAATAATTATTTTGAAATCAGTGAGACATCGTGGTCCATGACTCTTCATCAATAACTGGTAGCAACTCTGCAGTGAAAATCTAATGACTAATGCATTTCACCTCACTTTTCTCCACTAAGACTTTAGCAATGTTTTAGAGTCAGGCAGACCACATTAATAACTGTTGGTTTCCAAAGTAAAAAGATAAATACAACTTTATAAATCCCTCAGGAGTTCCCCTTGGGAAATTCAAGAGCTGGGGAAAGGCCAACACTAGGGGGTGCTGCGGGATTTGAACTCCAGTGTTCTCTATAAATTCATCTAAATGTTGAATCCTGTTAGGTTTGTTCCCATTGTACTCTCAACTAAACAAGGTGAACTGGAATGATCCCAGTCTCCGCACTTTCTCCTTCTCACATTAAACTTTCATCATTTCTTATGAAAGAGAACATATATTTGAAAGCTAAACCAACTATTAAATACAAATCTATTTGTGTGCTTGATCGTTTCCTTGTAAAAATATTGCTACGATATCTAATACCACCATAATCACCATCACATTTATGTTTGAGTTTCAATGACCGGTCGTCTGTGTTAGATCTTCTTGACGAAGCTGCTGACCAACTCCTGCAGCAACTCGGTACACTTCCTGGTGGTCTCCAGGACTTCTTTGTGGTTGGCATTCATCTTGCTGTCGTAGTCTGTCACCACCATGTTGGTGATGAGCGACAGACCCAGGACACGTAGACCGCAGTGACGGGCCACCACCACTTCTGGCACTGTGCTCATTCCTGGACCAGGAGACAAACTTTCTTCAGACTGCGTTTACAAATAAACTTAAATTTTGTGTCCCACAACAGTGGGTATGTGGACCACTTTAGGGCCTCGGTACCTGTGTTGAACACCTTGACTTTCATTAAGCAGAAATTATTTAATCCTTTTAAATAAAAAAGTAATGACTTACCGACAGCATCAGCCCCGAGGGTCTGCAGCATTTTGCACTCAGCGATGGTCTCGTACGACGGACCGGCCACCATGCAGTACACTCCTTCTCGCAGCAGGTGGCCACAGCCCTGCTCCTGGGCCGTCTGTTTGGCCAGGGCCCTTAGATCACGATCGTAGGCATCAGACATACAAGGGAATCGAACACCAAACCTGGACACATGATGAACAAGATTCATGAACTCTGTGCTTTTTTTATCTCTCACTCCTGCTCAGGGTTTTTCTTTTTCTTTCACAGAACCTCTCGTCGTTGTGTCCACACAGAGGATTCTGTCCCGCGAAGCCGGGCAGGTTGATGTGATCCTTGATGAACATAAAGTCCCCGACCTTGAAGGTGCTGTTCAGTCCCCCCGCAGCATTGGTCACAATCAGGGTTTTCACGCCTAGAAGAGAGAACACCCTGACAGGGTAGGTCACCTGCAAAAAGAGACGAGATGAGAGTCCGTGAAGATGTAGAAAATATAGAATCCAACTTTTTTGATGTAGCTTATAGTAGGTTGGTTGAGCCAGAAACTTGGCTCCTGGCCACTGGGCTGGGGACCAGTACAGGGCCATACATCATTCGGTAGTGGGACCCATAGGAAGAAAATTGGATTATTTATGCTGATGATTTTATTTTGAAAAAACAACATTAGCATTAGCTATTAATTGCTAAAATACTTAGCTTGCACTAATAACTACGTTGCAGCAAAGTCACAGAGCCTCTCGACAGAACATTTACAGAGAATTATACCTGGATTAGCCCCAATTACGCTGAATTTTTTTTTTTTAAACTGTAAAATATTTTTTCAATATTTCCTGCTAAAATGCAGCCCCAAATTGTCACAAAGCCTCTATGGCAGGAGATTGAATACAGATTTAACATTTTCCTCCAAAATACATGTTGTAGGTACATATGTCGTTTATCATCATTTTGGCTCTGGATGCCCCTAGTGGTAGAAACACATCAGGTCGTTATTTTTATTTTAACGTACGATTGTTCAATGTGTAGGTTTTTTTAAATGAATGAACCGTGATTTATTTTTCTACCGTCAAAACAAGTGTCCTGTTTGTCATTCAATGCACACACAAGGTCATGACCTTCAGTCCTTTTTTTTGCTCAAACATTAAATGCGACAGAACCTTCAGTGGAAGGAGAACGTTTTCTGTTGTTTCTCTCTCACACCTCTGTGGTTTAAAGATTAAACCTTCAGCTGAAGCTCAGGCTGAAGTTCATACTTTTCTCAAAGTGATTGACAAAGTCAGTGTTGACGCTGCCAGCAGTGCCTCAGTTATCCTGGGTAGAATATCAGTGTTGTCAGCAAGGTGTGGAGATGCAGAGGCAGGTTGGCTCTAAACATTGACACTAAACATTTCTGGAAAGTTGATCATCAGGCAAAAAAAACCAAAAAACGCCCAAAACAAAAAAAAAGTTGGGTTTTTTGGGGTAAAAAATAAAGGAAAGGTTTTATCTTTTGATCAAATGAGAATCTTAAAATAATCTTTAAACAACACGAAACTAATTTCACGATTAAATCTCTATACTTTATACATACAGCAAGTAACTTTATGCAACATTTTTCTCCAGTTATACGCTTTTCTAATTCCTTTGGATAATATTAGGATTTTCCAATATTACCTTTAAAATTTCTGATAGTGATATCAACCAATTCCAAAGAGGGAATCCTCTAGAAAAGAGATGTAATGAATGGATTCATCTCCTGTAAAAGGAAAACCCGTCCTGTAGTAATTAAAAGTGCTGAGTCTCTACTGTCGCATCATTAATAAAACCCTTATCTCTCCACCGCACTTTCTGTTTCCCGTTGACTGCTGGAGTTTGCAGTTCTGTGCTGAAACAATGCTCAAACTTTGTCATCTGTGTGTGTGTGTCCTTCACAGTGTCTGACCAATCCACACACATCCTCCGTGCCAAGTCAGAACCACTTACGCGTGTGTTTTTGGGGCTAATGTTCTGCAGCCGCTGCAGCTGATGGTGTTGGAGAACAGTTGGTAAAACTGTGGCCTGGGGACCAAAAACAGCCTGTTTGGCTTTTTTAGTCCGGCAAAAATTGTCCAACTTGTATATTGTCATAATCTATTAGATGGCAAAGAAGGGGCTAAAGAGCTTTAGTAATGGGTTTTACTTATCCCATGGGTCATGGGTTTTAAAAAGACAAAATGTTAATAACATTTGTTTGTCCCACTAGAGCTTCCATCCATCCATCTATCTTCAACTATTTACCCAGGGTAGGGTGATAACAGTCAGACCAGGGACACCCAGACCTCCCTTCTCCCTAGACTATTCCTCCATCTGATCGGGGGTTATCCTGAGTTATTCCCAAGCCAGCTGTGAATGAAAAGGGTAAAGTGGAGTGGTGAGATTACAAGGAGCAGAGGTGGAGAAGGTGGAGGAGTTCAGATACTTGGGCTCAACTGTTCAGAGTAGTGGAGACTGTGGAAGAGAGGTGAAGAATAGAGTGGAGTCAGGATCGAACAACTGGAGAAAGGTCTCTGGAGTGATCTGTGATAGAAGAGAGTCAGCTAAGGTGAAGGGAAAGGTCACAGGACAGTTGTGAGACCAGCCATGATGGATGGACTAGAGACACTAGGAATAGGTAGAAGACAAGAGGCAGAGCAGGAGGTGGAGAAGTTAAAGATGCTGAGATTCTCTTTGGGGGTGACAAGGATGGACAGGATCAGGAACAGGTTTGGACATGTCCAGAGGAGGGACAGTGGGAGAAGAATGCTAGACATGGAGCTACCAGGTAAGAGACGAAGGGGAAGGCCAAAGAGGAGATTTATGTATGCGGTGAAGGAGGACATGGAGGTGGTTGGAGTTGGAGTGGAGGATACAGGGTGAGAT
Organism: Paraplagusia blochii; assembly: GCA_016785265.1. NCBI lineage: Eukaryota > Metazoa > Chordata > Actinopteri > Pleuronectiformes > Cynoglossidae > Paraplagusia > Paraplagusia blochii. Next base: position 162,586 of record JAFBJS010002801.1, on the reverse strand, counting down.
GGAAATTGTTGACTCGCTGTGGCAACCCCTGAAAAACGGGAGATGCCGAAAGAAAAAGATTCCCAAGCCAGCTGAACAACACAGTCGCTTCAGTCTGTCCTGGGTCCTGGTCCGGGTCTCCTCCCCAAAGAAGCTTGAGAAGACAGATTGAGATGGTTTGGACATGTTCAGAGAAGGGACAGTGGATATATTGGTAGAAGAATGATCCTAGAGATGGAGCTACCAGGTAGGAGACAACGAGGAGATTGATGGATGCAGTGAGGGAGGACATGGAGGTGGTTGGAGTTGGAGTGGAGGATACAGGGTGAGATGGAAATTGTTGACTCGCTGTGGCAACCCCTGAAAAACGGGAGATGCCGAAAGAAAAAGACTCCCAAGCCAGCTGAACAACACAGTCGCTTCAGTCTGTCCTGGGTCCTGGTCCGGGTCTCCTCCCAGTGGGAAATGACTTGAGCACCTCCTGAGTGGAGGGAGGCGTCCTGTGTAAAAGCATCCTCAGCTGACTCCTCTCAACGTGGAGGAGCAGCCGCTCCACCCAGAGCTCCTCCTTGGTGACAGAGCTCTCCGCCTTATCTTTAAGGCCACCATTTTGCCCAATTGTATCTCTTTATTTTTGGTCATGACCCAAAGCTCACAAACAGGTCTATACTTGGATCTGAAGAAATTCTATTGTAAATAAAACATACATTTAGCCTAAACCTCATTGTCAGGTCAGGATTTTACCGTCTGGATGTCGTAGCCCTCGTAGAAGTGGAAGCGTCCCTGCATGCACACACACTCCTGTCCCTGCAGCCTCCCGAACACCAGCTGACCCGCATGACCCGGTACTGGACAGAACACACACCAGAACACAGTAGTTATGGACCTCTGTGTCACATCTGCTGGTTCTGACTCTCTGGTTCAGATTGTGGTACCTGTGCTGGTGGGGAACCTTGGGATTTTTTCATAAGGGAAGACTGTCTTGTTGTCCAGCAGGTTTGCCAGACCCCCCAGTCCAGAACCACAGATGATGGCCACCTTGGGACGGTGTTCCACCTGGGACAGCAGCCAGTCCGCTGTCTCTTTGTACTCCTCGTAGGTGTACCTAAAGAAGAGAGAGGAGAAGTTCTTTAATGTTTTGGACTCTGGATTTTAACGGTACTTCATATCATTGCATACTTGGACCAGAGGGACGAGGATCCAACCACCAGACTGGACACCTACAGTAAGGCAATCTCTTATACCCACTATCACCACCGCGTCAGCACTAAAACAGTTATTTATTTTGACACCACATCTGTTCCACCAGTCTGTCTGTGTCTCTCAGACGTGACGCTGCTTGTCCACATTCCTCCACTGTTGTAAACATTAATGAGACGTAGTTATAAAGCATGTCATCATCACAGAGACACTGAGCTGGAACTGGTTGGGACAGGTCAGAGATGTTCCTGTGAAAAGCACACCTGCCCGCAATAACTCTACTGCCTAGTAGGGCAGGGATGTTAAACATATGGGTCGCGGGCCAAGCACGGCCAGGTAGGGGACCTGGGGGGGGGGGCAAATAAGCAAATAGTTTTGTGCAGCACTAGCCATTCTTTCTCCATGTATCTGTACAACCAGGAGTTGCTGGTACCAGCATTTAACATACAACACAGATTATTTAAAAACAATAATTAAATGTGCCATCTAGTGGCGTTCATCCTAATATACAACTGTTTTTCCATAAACCCTTTTTGGGGCTCACTTCATTTGCAGAAACGCATGCCTTAGGGGCTATGGGGGGTTCACTGTCGAAAAGGACTGAAAAGCAAACAATTCTTACAATTATTACATAATTATGCTAATATCCATTATCTTCGGCGTCTGTTAAAAAAAGCTTCACATGTATGAAGAAATGGACTGGAGATCAGACGTTGGACAGAACCTGGGATGGGATTGTTTGCGAATTTCAAGTAAAAGTGTAAACATTGTAAACAGATGTTTGTTGAAGAGACTGGTTGGACTTGAACATCCAGTGTTTTAACAAATATGCGAACGAGACACAAAGATGGGAACCAGCTCAAAAACCTGCTGAGTACTATGTATCCAGTACTTTAAATTACTCAGGTCGGTTTGGTTGTCATTTGCAGGCGTTCGCCTTCAGGTGATCATCCAGGTTGTCATAGCAGCATTCCAAACAAAATTTGGGGGATGGGGAGGATTTTAAAAAGTACACAGACAATGAAAAACGCTGAGTCGGCAGAAACCTGGTCTCACTGGACGGTTTTAAATTAACTCAAAATCAGAGAGTCACAGAGCGAGAGAAGTCTGTGAATGTTCCAACCGACTTGGGCCCAGTTATGAGTTACTTTTTAGTCTTTTCAGGACCTGGTTCAATCTAGAGTCTGGTCAAAAGACCAGAAAGGACAGGCAACGTTGTCCAATTGTAGCATTTGACATGAGACAGAGACAGGACGTAGGAATGAAGGTCATGTCGGTTTATGCGAACGACGGTAGTCGACGTGGAAACCTGTCTAACCCTCAGGATATAAATAATTGACAGTCCCAGCTGTTATCATGGTCAAAACAACGTACAGATGCTACTGGATGTCCACTCTGATGTGGTCCAGGCTTTTGAGTCCATGTGGGCTCCAAATATGTAGATATCAGAGTGAAAAATGTGAATATAGAATCCGAAGACACAGAAGAGGTTTGTTAGTGTCAGACTAACAGGATAAACAAGAAAAAATGGACTCTGTGGATTAGAGGTTAGAGGATGAGGTTCTAGAGGTAGAGCATGTGGATTGTTAGGCAAAGCTTGAATCCTCCACTGTTTGGGTTTCATTTGACCGTCTTTGCTTTCTTCAGTTTCTTGTCCATTTTAAGGCCTGGTACCACTTTAGGTTTATTACCCGAAAGGTACACTGAGCAGGACAGGACATAGATGTTGACGTAGGAGCTGATGTGATGTTGGTCACGATCATGAAAACCATGGAAATCAGCTCTGTAATCAAAATCTTTTTGTTGTTATTATTGTATCTGTCCAATCAAATGGACCTGTGGTAGAACCAGGCACTAACACTAACGACATATATATATATGTATATATATATATATATATATATATATATATATATATTTCCATGGCTGCAGGTTCAGCGACCAATGAGGTGGAGTCTGAGGGTCTTTCCATGTGGATCTGACAGGGTTTTGTAGGTTCTACAGCCCTTTTCTTTCCCGTATTCCCTCAAATAAACCAGATTAAATTAATTTGTAGTAAACGTGACCCTCAAGTGACCTGTGTTCTGATGTCCTTTATACAATGCTATGACGGGTTGTTGAGTTCAGGGCGTTTCCTCGACATGACTTAAATATTCAACTGTGGAAAATAAAATGATAAAACGATGACACTTGACTGAATGAACAGAGACGTTCAATAAAGCAATAACAGCGTGTGTTTGAGATAAAACAGGTTGTTGGCAGTGGGAGGGTGTTGTGTAACTGAACAGGAAGTGGTGGGCTTCCGGGAGCTGTCCGAGGTGCTGCCGGGGTGAAGCCCCGCTCTCTGTCTCTCGCTCTGTGTAGCAGGAGAGACAGACAGCCCGGGAGCGGGTCTCACTCTCTGCTTTGACACATTTCATCGTAACAGTGTCCAGCTCGTCAGTTAGAGTTGGTCGGTAGAAAAACTGCCGCGAACTGTTGGTGTTTTTCCGCATTTTTCTGCGTCCGTTCCACCTGTGGCTTCTCCTCGTACGTCACAGTGATGTCATCCCCAGAGACGGCGAAAAATAAAATAACAAACCTCGAAAACTACACCCAGCCGCCGACGTGACAACACCAACAATAACCAACGTTATGGTCCGTGAGATCAGCTCATTTTATCAGTCCTACCTGCAGCGGCCGGCGGAGGAAGACGGAGCGGGCGCAGCCTCCATGTCTGTCGGTCAGAGGAGTTTATCTGCTGATCAGGTGACGCGGAGTTCACGGCAGTTGGAGGCGCTGATGGAGATCTCGCTGATTGGTGTAGGAGGGCGACGCTGCGCGCTGACGTCACGCGGAAAAGCCAAACCAAACGAAAGAAGCGTTCGCTTCGAAGATGAAGTGAAACTGAAGTTTGTTGGAGAGAATTTAAAGACTAGAAGTTCGGACTGAGGGGAAAGAATGAGGAAGGACTTGAGTGACGCACCGGTCACGCCCCCCACCCACCTTATTACCTGCTGCACTAGTCACCAGCAGGGTTAACTGGTTAAACACTTTCAATAAACTACACAGAAACCTGATTAATTTGTGATTTTATATGTTTATGTTTTCAGCTCTGTATTGTTTTTTGTTTATTCAATTTAACAGTGGTTCTCAACTGGTGGGTCCCGGCCGAGATGTGGTTCGTGGACCCATTCTGAATGGGTCACAAACAGCTGGTTAAAAATCTCTTATTGTGAAAGGCACACTGCTGAATAAACTGATATATGTTTTAAAAAAAGTGATTTTTCAAGGATCACTCATGTCTTCTGTCCCCACCAGGTATAGCTGTCTGAGCAGTGTGGACCAACAGGGGGATTGGATCCTGATTCTGCCTCAAGAGTCTCCTCCTAGATGGGGTATGGGGGCCCAGATGTGTCCTATTTAGCTTTTTAATCTGGTCTGCCAAACCTGTCCAAATTATGTTAGAAGTTTGCCCATGTTGTCCCCAACCTGTGTCGTACCACAGACGACCAATATCAGCCATTATTATAGACAGGTGAAACTGAGCTATAGTTGAAGAATCATTGTACTTTCAAAATAAATGACCAGGTTAATCTTACAATCACCTGTTGTTCCACAATTTAGAGATTATCCTCAAATTATACCTGGTGATTAGAGGGACAACACAGACAAGAAGGTTTGAAAAAAAGCTAGAGAAGACAGATTGAGATGGTTTGGACATGTTCAGAGGAGGGACAGTGGATATAATGGTTGAAGAATGATCCTAGAGATGGAGCTACCAGGTAGGAGACAAAGAGGAGATTGATGGATGCAGTGAGGGAGGACATGGAGGTAGTTGGAGTTATAGTAGAAGATACAGAGGACAGGGGGAGATGGAAATTGTTGACTTGCTGTGGCAACACCCGTCACCTGAGCTCATTACTGGGATATTATCTGTTGAAATAGTATTGAGCTGAAACCTTAAGCTCTTGTGTTTGGAGTCGGCAAAACAAATACGGGCTGAGGCTGCTGGTGGACACGCCCAGTCATTATGTAAATATCTATCTTTTAAAGGTGAAACCAGAAAATACTTTTTACCTTAATCGTAAACCGAGTCATAAATGAGATTTATTTGCGTGAGCTTTTCATTTTCAGCCTCCCTTCATCCTTTCACAGCCAAGTGAAAGTGAAACTGGATCGTTTGTCATAAAATATTTTAAATATCCTGCCACGTTGCAC
>JAFBJS010002801.1:142826-156863 GCA_016785265.1 Paraplagusia blochii | reverse complement strand
ACTGCACACACAATGGATGGACAACAATACAAAATGCTGACGTGTGGTTTTGAGAGAGAGAGAATGATCGAGAAACAGGGTGGAAAAAAACAACCCTGTGGCTGAGTACCTGCAGCTGCAGGAGCGTCAGAGTTCTGGACGAGGAAGTGTCAACATTGACACAGCAGTAAAGTACTCTGAGTACTGACTTCTAACTACTAAGTACTGTATGCTGGTGAATGATTAAGGAAACACAATTGGGATCTGAGGATTATTGGTGGGGTGGTGGGGGCTTCAATCTCCTCTTTGTCTCCTACCTGGTAGCTCCATCTCTCTGATCATTCTTCTACCAATGTATCCACTGTCCTTCCTCTGAACATGTCCAAACCATCTCAATCTGTCTTCTCTAGCTTTTCTCCAAACCTTCCTGTCTGTGTTGTCCCTCTAATCACCTTATTCCTGATCCTGTCCATCCTTGTCTCTCCTAAAGACAACCTCAGCATCTTTAACTCCTCCACCTCCAGCTCTGTCTCCTGTCTTCTGTCTATTCCTAGTGCTTCCTAGTGCCCACCCATCATGGCTGGTCTCACCACCACCCTGTACACCTTCACCTCCATCTTAGCTGACTCTCTTTTATCACAGATCACTCCTGACTCTATTGACATCCACCTGAATAGCCGGTGTTCCCACAGCTTCACCGACAACTTCCTGCGGTGAAGTTTCGGCGTCGCAGCCTCATTTGTTATCGCTAACAACCACTACCCAATCACAGGAGATCTTACATCCTCTAAGCCAATCACACGACGGCTTACTGGCTGGTGCGTTGTCAGACTCGGTTTCCGCGGCAACGCACATCAGCCTGGTCGGCGTAAACACAAACCCTGCTGTGAATTAGTTTTTATTCCAGCGTTGATGTTTCTCACATGACGGTAAGAACGAGTTTTATTTTATTTATGACGAAAAATAAAATTACTTAATGATGAATTATCTGATTTGAAGTGTTGTCATTTAGAAATATCGATTTTTAAAGTTTTAGCCACTAGTGTAAGCTTGTAAATAAGCGTCTCGACTTATGATTTTCTGTTTTTCTTGAGAATAGAACCCAAAAACATTAAAAAACGATGTTTTTCAAAGATTAATAAAGATATTTTGTTTTCACAGGGGTTTAAGTGCAAAGATTGAAAAATGACGTCGGTCTTGTGCAGCTTGAGACCTGTTTTAAAGGAGAACAAGCCAAAAAGGGTGAGAATTTAATGTTAAATTGCATTTTTAATTATTATTATCACCATTATATTGAAGCAAGTATCAAACGTTAAAAGACTTCATTTGTGCAAATGATTCTGTTTCACTTTCCTGGCTATTTAGACAAATGTTATACAATTTATTTGCCGAAAACCATGTATATTTAAATATTTTGTGACATTTTAAATGTGTTAAAATAAAAAATGACTTAGTGAGTATCTTTTAACAATTTTGATAAATTCTCTTATATATTCTTTGCTGTTTTTATTCCAGTAAAAACGTTTTTATCCTACATTTATTCGATGAAACACTCCATCGCCTTGTTTTACATCTTTTTCTTGGTGTTCCCTGGTGTCGACCTACAGTGTTGTCAGGATGATGGACTGTGCTGCTGTGTGTTTGCAGGTTACTCCCTCAGTTTACACCCAGGAGATGTTACTGTCTACGGAGGAGCGTCTGGCGAACACCAAGGAGGTTCACTCCCCCCCGATCCTGGAGCTGCTTGACATGAGCGAGACAACGCATCACAAAGTAAACACCAGGAAATGTTTTCCTCATGTTTTTTTGTAGCGTGTCTATTTTAGTGCCGTGCTGTAGGAACAAGATAGAGCTGTCTCTTATACACATCTAAACGTTAAAAGACTTCATTTGTGCAAATGATTCTGTTTCACTTTCCTGGCTATTTAGACAAATGTTATACAATTTATTTGCCGAAAACCATGTATATTTAAATATTTTGTGACATTTTAAATGTGTTAAAATAAAAAATGACTTAGTGAGTATCTTTTAACAATTTTGATAAATTCTCTTATATATTCTTTGCTGTTTTTATTCCAGTAAAAACGTTTTTATCCTACATTTATTCGATGAAACACTCCATCGCCTTGTTTTACATCTTTTTCTTGGTGTTCCCTGGTGTCGACCTACAGTGTTGTCAGGATGATGGACTGTGCTGCTGTGTGTTTGCAGGTTACTCCCTCAGTTTACACCCAGGAGATGTTACTGTCTACGGAGGAGCGTCTGGCGAACACCAAGGAGGTTCACTCCCCCCCGATCCTGGAGCTGCTTGACATGAGCGAGACAACGCATCACAAAGTAAACACCAGGAAATGTTTTCCTCATGTTTTTTTGTAGCGTTTCTATTTTAGTGCCGTGCTGTAGGAACAAGATTAAAAACAATTAGAGTCACAAATAAAGAATTAATCAGCTTTTATATATTATTATGCTCCACTATAGTCTTATACTTTGTACGTCCCTAAATTCTATTAGACCTCAGTTAGACTCACATATTATTCTCTCAATGGAGACATAGAAAGGTCTCCACAGACTGAATGTTGTTTTATTAGTTTCATACAGTCCCATCCAGAATCCAGATAACGTCAACATTGTCCAGTTGTCCTCTCCATTATAACCATTTAATAGAAAACAGATACAGACTCCAGGTGGACCAGTCCAGCCTCAGGGACATTAATAGGATGTAATACATACGGTGGTTATTCAGAGAATCACTGATAATATTGACAGAGCCGGCGTGGACTTTTGCACATTCAGAGCAGCAGCAGCAGCAGCAGCAGTTCTGCTGAGGCTGCATTTTCTCTGAACAGCAGTCGTACAAGAATGTTTTCCAGAGCATTTCCACGCAGACGTCTCTACTGCCTGACAGGAAATAATTCCCACTGCTGCTGCTCTGTTGTAGAAGTTAATAAAAATGTAAATGGCCTCTCAAAGCCAATGGCCTCCAGCTCAGTGGGTCAGGTGATGGAGAGAGCAGAGGTCCAGACTAACAAACTACATTTACCTAAGTTACTGTAAGTTAGCAGTACTGGTCCATCATTTGTAATGTTCCAAGAGGTTTCAGGAACAGAGATTTAACTTTTACTTTAGTAAAATGATATTAACTTTTTGTTGTCATTTAGAAAAATGAACTGAAGACATATCACAATATTTCATTTACAATATGTATCAATACAGACAGATGGACGGACAGACAGATGGATAGATATGTAGATGGACGGATAGATGGATAGATAGTCAGATAGAGAGACAGATGGACAGATAAAGAGACAGATGGACAGATAGATAGATAGATAGATAGATAGATAGATAGATAGATAGATAGAAGGACAGATGAATAGATGGACAGATAGATAAATAGACAGAGTTTTATTTATCCTTCAGGAGTATCATATGTGAAATTATGGACCAGGAAACATATCATATCAGCAGATTCTTATCAAGTTCAAAATGTAAACCTACAACAAATCACCATCTTCAAAGTCACCCGTCCTAAAGCCTCAAAACCTTTTTTTAAAAAAAGCAAAGTTTAAGTTTTTGAAAGATCAATTTCAAAAACTTAATCCAGACATTTTCTGGGTGCAGGGAACACTTTTCTGAGTTCTTGTTCAAGGTTCTGTTCCTGCTGACTTTGTGGTCTATTTGTTAGGAGGAGGTAAAAATAACTGGGACTGAGGCCAGTGAGGGCATTGACACAATCACCTTCCGCTCCTGCACTGTGTTTGGTCCCAGTCTCACTTGTCACTTTTTGTCCCTTTAAAGACAACACATTTAAACATCTCATTATTTTGCCGTTAATCATCTGCATACAAAGCATGTGCCGACTGCCAGGGTCACTTTCAATGTAACAGAGTTGCTTCCCACTTAGTCAGCAGCCACTAATTGATGTGCAGGGGGCAGCAGGTGTCACTGGCTGCTCAATGCCTCCAATGATTAAATGTAATGGTGGGCCGGGAGTGAAGACGGCATTAAGAAATTAAATGAATAAAAATATCCTCTTCATCACAGGCGAAGGGAGACACTGCAACTCGTCTTCATCGCATTTTTGTTGACTTATCAAATATGCAGAAATGTGTGTGTGTCCAATCAAGGGAATTGAAATAGATGATTTAAAGGTAATTATATAATAATAGTGTGTGGTTCCATAGTGTAGTGGTTAAAACAGAGAGCAGGGAGTCATGGATTTGATTCCCAGGAGAAACACCAGCTTCATAATGTAAATCCTCCTCTGTACGTCGCTATGGATAAAAGTGTGTAAATGTAATTATTAATTATTAAAATGATCCCCTGTTTAGTTGAAGATGATGCTCATCTACTGGCAGGAATTGAAGAAAGAAACTAAAAAAAAAATCTTAAAACAGCACCCATAATGTTTTTTTAGTTTTCATTGATCTGCTGCCACCTAGTGGAGATTACTTAATTATTCTGCCCGTCACACATTGACAAAATAAAATGTTATAGATGTAATAAATGAATAATATTTTTCGCAGTCAGCATCCACAAACTTTATAAACATGTCTGTCCTCAACCCTGTCTCACTAGTCGTCCATGGTGGATCTGGACCAGCCTCTTTTCCAGCCTTATCCATCAGAGCTGGTCTTCCAGAACTTCTCTGCTGCAGAGACCTACAAGTTACAGCTGCGTCTCCTCAACATGGACAAGGTCTGAAAAGTTCTTCTCATACAACCATCGGGACCTTCTGAGGTTTTGATCATCTTTGGGATTCGTGTGTTTCTGTCCAGGTTCCCAGGAGGGTCAGGCTGGAGATGCAGGACTCTGAGATTTTCCGTGCCTATGTTCCTGATCAGGCTCTGGGCAGGATCGCACCAAGCTGCTGCGCAACGTTCTCAATATTCTTCTCCCCTCAGGAGAACAAGGTAGAAGACATACTGTATACATATTCTGTTGGGACTACCTCCATGTCCTCCCTCACTGCATCCATCAATCTCCTCTTTGTCTTCTACCTGGTAGCTCCATCTCTAGGATCATTCTTCTACCAATGTATCCACTGTCCCTCCTCTGAACATGTCCAAACCATCTCAATCTGTCTTCTCCAGCTTTTCCTCCAAGCCTTCCTGTCTGTGTTGTCCCTCTAATCACCTCATTCCTGATCCTGTCCATCCTTGTCTCTCCTAAAGAGAATGTCAGCATCTTTAACTCCTCCACCTCCAGCTCTGTCTCCTGTCTTCTACCCATTCCTGGTCTCTCTAATCCATCCATCATGTCTGTACTTTTTATCCATTGTGTTTGACTGTGTCCTGGTACAAAATAACCTGCGGGCTGGCAACGGCCCTCGAACCAGGGGGTTGCAATTAACCCAAAAACATTATTGACGTGAAATCAGCTCATATTTGACCAGAGATGTTCGTAGATGTGGACAAAGAGTCAGAAGGTTGGAAGGAGAAGGGGTCAGGAAATGGGGATAAAGTTACAGCAGATCTTCCTTCCTGAAAAAAGTGGTTGAGAATGAAAACTGAGACGTTCAGGTTGACATGAAATGAAGCCAATGACATGTTACACCACCACACTGGGGGACATAACCACACACACACACACACACACACACACACACACACACACACACACTGTCCAGTTGGAGCCAACAATGCAGATTTTCTTTTTGGTTCTCCATATTCACAAATGTTCTGTGGTGACCTATTGACAGAGCTTGTAGTCCATGTGCTGTTCTATGCCGATCGATAAACAGATACCAAATCAATAAAGATTTTTCTTACATGCTTCATTGACTCTTTTTCCTCTAAACAGGACTCAAATAACAGAATTGGAACTTTGCGTTTCCTTCATCCAGGACTATCACCACACGCTGGTTTTTGTGACGGACAGGGAGCGATTTGCAGTCGCCGTCCGAGCCATCGGGCCTCGTGCCATTCTCAACTTTCGAGATGAGCTGCGTTTACCCATGTGTCCTGTGAAGGGCTCCACTGAGAGGACGCAGCAGGTCATTAACGTCGGAAACAGCACAGCCAAATTTGAACTGCGAACGCAGAGGTCAGAGCGCGGAGATTCTGTGTTTTTACGGTTTCGTAAAAGAGATTTTGAATTAAATCTGTGAAATTCTGTTCTTCCAGACCTTTCTCGGTGACGCCCTCTTGTGGGACTCTGGAACCGGGCGAAAACATGCAGGTTGTGGTTACGTTTAACCCCATGAACACAGGAGACCACAGTCAAGACCTGCTGGTGCACTACCATACAGGTGAGAAGATGTAAAATCTAGACATTTCCGAGATTAACATTTTGCTAATATTGTCAAAAATATAAATTTCCAATTCTGATATTAATCAATATTGTGAAAGTGAGGCATGGCGACTGTCTGTTCTCTAAGGCAAGATACAAATCAATACAAATCTACACAAAACACTTTTTAACTATTGGAATGGTCTGCATCCACTGTGCTGCCATCTAGTGGATTTCTTTTTTACATACAAACGTTTTTCTCCAAAAACTTTTTTTTTTCATGTGACACATTTGGGGAAATCAACACATCCAGTTATTATTATTGGAAAATCTGATAGAAATTTTTACAGATGTTACGTGATTATTCTTATAAAATCAATTCACTGATTATCGGACATCCCTCGTAAACAACTTAAAAAGCACAGTATTTACTGTTGATAAACAATTTAGACTATCTTAAAAAAAAAACTTGTAGTTTATCACACACTGTGACACGACACAACAATGAAGATTTCCTTCATTGATTCCAAACACACCCACACATTCACAAGTAAAAGCCTGGGTTCTTCACCTGCCAAAAGGACTTTTGCATAGTCAGCATTGTCAAACGGTCTGGAACCAAAGGATGAGTGTCTTCAACCGCTGAGGCACAGGACTCTCTTCCTCTCTCTGTCTCTTTCTCTCTGCACAAAGTTAGAACAGGGTTTTACACAAACACAAAATCAAAATGTTTACGTCTGTCGTCCTTGTTGAAATGATTTGTATCTTTGGGCCAGAGACAATGTCTCTGTCTTTGGTGTATAACTCCAGGTTTGATCTCCAGGGCTAGTTCTAATCCCAGTTAGGGCGGTTGGCTCCTAGTGGACAGTACGGTGCAGTTTGATTTGGGTCGACCTAGTAACAGATGAGTGGATAAAAATGGATGGATTGTTTCAGCTTGTCCCTTTTCAGGGGTTGACTCCAACGTCCTCCATGTCCTCCTTCACTGCATCCAAAGGTATCCTCTTCTGCCTGGTAGCTCCATCTCTAGGATCATTCTTCCACCAATGTATCCAGTGTCCCTCCTCTGTCAATGTCCGAACCATCTCAATCTGTCTTCTCTAGCTTTTTCTCCAAACCTTCCTGTCTGTGTTGTCCCTCTAATCACCTCATTCCTGGTGAATTTGATGATTTAAAAACGTCTTCTTTCTTATTTCAATTTCTGGCTCTCTTCTTCCGCTTTACTTCTTCCTCTTCGACTCAGTGATTGGTTCACATACCCTCTGTACCTGGAGGTGGTCAACCGTTCTTAGCCTCTTAGCCTCTGTCGACTTCACCAGACTTCAGCTTCCAGGAGATGAAAGAGCTTCTGACTTTGACTTCACACACGTTGGAATCAATTAGGGCCGAATGAACAAAGTTTACTTGAAAACATCAGCAAACAGCTTTTACTGAGCTCAGCAGAAAAGGCGTCAAGGTGAAGAGTTAACTGTTTGTTCGCCTCATTCAGAACTTCTCGCAATAATTGACGGAACAAATACATTTTTTTCTTTTTATAGAGACGCTAATATTTCACATTTCCTCAATTCTTCCCCTGACAGCACGGGCGTCAAATAATGGATCATTTAGTTCAGTTCCCCTTATTGTGAAAGGACAACTCCATAGTTGCCTGTGTATGTACAGAGAGCTTAAGCTCTGTCGACAAAAATAGCAACATCAAGCAAGACGGGCTGAGCTGATTAGGTATAATGAAGCTTCAGATCAGCCCGGCTCCTGATCCGAGCTGCCCACTTCAAAGTCTCCTCCACTTCTAATTTCACAGACACACAGCTTTTCTTTAAGAGGCAGGAAAAATCCCATGATACCAAACAAAAAAAAAGACAGAACCGGGGGGAGGAGAAAAAAAAAGATTGGACTCCTTTTGTCGTCAGATCATCGCTCACTTCTCTGGGTGGCACCTGGTGAGAGCATCTGCATGTGGGAAAATCCTGGTCCTCTGAGCCATAACTGAGCAGAAAACAAATACCTTGATATAAAAATGTGAATCATGTGTGAGAAATTAGGCAAACTTTTATGCAGTCATTGCTTTTTTTTTTATCTCTAAATCATTTTACTTTTGGAAAATAAACTTCCGGTACATTAAGACATTTGCAGTAATTTCTGTAGGAAAAATCCATCTGTGTTTTCAGTAATTGACCAAAAAGACATCAAAGTCAAAGTCAACTTTGTTGTCATGTGTACCATATATCCAGGATCTATGCAAAAACATATCCACGGTGCAATACAAAAGCAATACAAAATATATTTACAACACAAAATACACCACAACACGACAATACAATGGTTGGTATTTACAAGAGGTGGGTCAATGAGGTAGTACTTGATTAACAATGTCATACATTGTAATACTACGCAGAAGGTGAAACAGTGTAAACACAGTGTACAGTATAATAGTGCAACTTGTATTTGAAACAAAGTGTTATAGTGTAAAGTGTAGTATACAGTGTAATAGTACGATGAATACTGGAGAATAAAGTGATACAGTAGAAGATGTTGTGTAAAATACAATAAACAGTATGATAGTGTAGTGTAGTGTAGTATGGTGTAGTATGGTGTAAAGGAGGTGTTACAATGTGAAATACTGTGCAAAACACAGTGAATAGTATAGTAGTGCAAAGAGTACTTAAAAACAGAATAATACGCAATAAGTACCATATGCAGGCAATGTGGCAAAATATTGTGTTACCTTAGACCACAGGTGTCAAACTCTGGCCCGGGGGGCCAAATCTAGCCCTCTGTGTAATCATTTTTTGACCCCCAAGATAAAATCAAATGTATACTACAGTTATGTAGACCTTTTTATTGTGTTATTAATAATGCATGGTTGTTGTTATGGTAGATGTTTTTGTTCTGTGAAGAAAGATTTACATTGAAAATGACCTGAAAAGACGACAAAGAGATCGAACAATTTTTATCGATTACAATTTCTTACGTAATAATACTAATAAGCTTTGGCTGCTCCAGATTCACTGTACCCACATGAAAGATCAATATTTCATATACAGAGAGAAAGGATAACATGCACATTTATAGTTAATTTCTCAATAATTATTTGGCCAATGACTTCATGCCAATTTTCATGCAAACTTTTGAAATTGACACACCTGCCTCAGACACAACATAATACTTTTTTATTTTTTAAAACTGTATTAATGTCATAAAATTGACAGCAAATTGGCGTTAAATCGTAATTAGGTAACTAAAATACTCTTAAATAAATGCACTTCCTGTACCATCCACTAGTGGTCATAGTTATAAATAAAATTCAACCATTGTCATGAATATTTGACGGTTAGTTGCAACAAAAACAATACTGTAGTGTAAAATATCAGAACAGCGTCATGAAACAAAATATCACACTGTTTTAGTTTGTCTTCTTTACAGTCCCTACACACGTATATATCTTCCACTATCAGTCGTATATATTTCCTTCATTTATGTTGGATACGGTTTCATGCTTCTGCTGCAGAGAGGGTCAGCTTATGTAAGGGGCACGGGGCTGGGACTTGGTGGCCAGTAGGAGGCGATCATTTTTAATTTAACACCCGTCCCCCGACTCCCCGGCTGTGATGAAGGTCTGGACTCAGATGCTTCTACGGCTCTGGAGATCTGTGCACGGGTCAGGGAGTGTTTTTGTCGCTTAGCATGAACAGTGGGCTTTACCTTCATCAGTCCTACAGACAGGGACGTGTGTACATGCATATAAATATATGCTAATATTTCCTCACTTATGTAAACCCCGCCCCCTCCTCAGCCCCCTCACTGCCACTGTGGGAGATTTAAATGAAAAGAACGCTGGCTCTTAGGGAGAACTCAGGCGTCTGCTCTGACAGGAGTGAATTGAAGTGAAGGGGACTGAGAAAAAACACACAGGAAAAATCAAATACTGCACAGGTTTGAAAAAAAAAACATAACAATTCGACATTTAATTCCCGATACTGATATAGACCTGCTCATGTTTACGTATTTATCAATACAAACCACTGTACAAGTTGCTGGCACCACCACATTGCATACAACCCCCATTATTGTTAAAATGGATAAATAACATGAGCTGCAATGCTGCCACCTAGTGATCAACACTGTCATATATAGCTGTTTTCTCCCAAACTATTTTTTTTTTTTTTTCAGTATTTAAATAGATAAATCACATGAGCTGCAATGCTGCCACGTAGCGATTAATACAGTCATATACAGCTGTTTTCCCCAAACTATTTTTGGATTTTTTTTTTTTTTCAGTATTTAAATAGATAAATAACGTAAGCTGCAATGCTGCCACCTAGTGATTAAACAGTTATATACAACTGATTTCCCCAAACTATTTTTTATTTTAATGTTTTTTTCAGTATTTAAATAGATAAATAACATGAGCTGCAATGCTGCCACCTAGTGATAACCTTGTCATATGCAGCTGTTTTCCCCCAAACTATTTCTTCATTTTTACTATTATTTTTCAGTATTTTAACTGATGTCTTCTCTGTCCCAGCCCTTAATTTGGGAAGCAAATTTTTATGTGTGTATACATTATACACACACACACACACACACACGCAGTGTGCTGGTCGTCCATGCTGCAATCAAAGGTGCAAAACCAATGGTTTAAAAGCTCTGGTTGTGCATGAAAAAAATTCTAGGAAGATAAAGTGTTTGCTGGACCGCTGGGATGAAAGCTATAAGCTGCAGCTCACCCTGCCTGTCAGCCGCTGTCATAGCAGCCGGATGCTGTGTGATAATTGTTTTTTTCTTTCTTTCTTAGCACTGCCCACCCCCTCCGGCTCATTTCCTTCCATCACTCAGCCTCCGTCTTCCGCCACCTTTTTTTTTCCACTTCACTTTCTGACAAATAAAAAACAAATAACCTGATGTTTCTGTGGAGCTCATTTGATTTTCTTTGCCTGGCCTTCATGCTTGGGTACAGACCCCAGGCCACACCAAACCCCAGAGTCTCTCTGTGCTAATTGCTCCGCTCTAGTAACACATGACCTCTAGGGATGGGCGGCTGGTTGAAAGGATGTGGCTAAAGCTCTGGCTCTGGTTGAGCTGCGTCTGAGAATCTTTCCGTCTCTGGTTTGTTGACAGTCTGAACGAACCCTCTGTCGCTACTTTTTACTGTTATTAATGACATCACATGCATTATTACCTCCTTTCAGGGCATTTCTTTCTGGGCTGAACTTTGACACTGCATGAATGACAATCAACACCCACGGGCAGCGTAGATCATAGACAACAAACGCAATTAACACAGAAAGGTGAAACGTGACACAGATGTGGAAAGTACAGATACAGTACTTAGCACTTAGTACTCAGGTATGACTGATATTAACGTTTTGTTGATATCCTTTATGTCGATCTTATCCAAACACTTACTCACTTAAATGATAAAAACTGTGATGCAGAATGAGATATTTTCACTCTATTGTTAAGTAGATAAATGGAATAATCACTTCATTTCAGCAAATATTTTTCTCCAGGACATACTGTATTTGTTTTAATCTGTAAAATGACAACATACATTCAGACAAATATGGACACGTTGCAGTAATGAGGAATTTGTCATAAATGTAAATTATTTCTATGTTGAAATTACTCTTTTGTCCATGTATGGAAAATTGTTGGTTTTGTAATTATGGTTTTTGTTATTTTATTAAGGAGTCATTTTATAATTACCATATATATACTTATGGTATCATTAAATACTGAAAATAATCTTGCACTGGATAAAATAAGCATATTGACAGTTCTATATATAATTCTATATAATTCAATTTATTTTAACACATGATGTTTATGTTTCCCATTTTTGTACCTAAATTTAAACCAAATATAAACAGACATCAGAACGTTCCCAGACCTCGGAAGTCGTCGTCCGGCGTTGATAAACAAATATATACAATATCAGTGTAAACAGGAATTTAGTCTCCAGACTGGAGACACCGTCCGTCTCATTTGAATGTAAACAAACACTCCAAGGATTTACATACTAGCTTGTTCTCCACGCCTTTATACAAAACTTAGTTTTGCATCTGATTTCTCCTGCTTGTTATTGTTGCTCTTTCCTCCCACTGTTGGATGCGAGCTCGCTGTAATGGTGGCACCGCGTTACATCCACGGAGACTCATTAAATGTCCCGCAAACCATTGAGGACTTTGTCTCCTGTGGCCTTTACTTCAGAAACCTCACTCCGGAGAGTCGTATTTTGCAAACTGGTATTTCACACTTTCCCTCTGTCTGTGTTGAGCTCATATGTGTCTCACAGCAATTCCTGTAGAAGAGATTTAGAACATATGACAACCAGTGTTGGACAATGGTCAACAACAGTGTTAGAGACTGAGATGACTAAATAAAGATGTTGAAACTGAAGGGAAACCTCAACGTCATCTTCTACCACACTTATTTCATATTTTGACATGGCATTGTAGTTGCCCCTAGCAGTCTACGCCTTGATCTATCTATCTATCTATCTATCTAGCTGTCCGTCCGTCTGTCTGTCTTGTTCCTGTCACATGAGCATGACACACAGAAGATCAGCATCCATCAGTAACGACTCATGTGTCTCCTCAGGTGAAGATGTTTACGTCACCTTGTTTGGGACGTGTGAGGAACTGGACGTCCATCTCAAGTCCAACTCCCTGGGGTTGAAGAGCACCTACGTCTCTCTGGCAAATGTACACACAGTGTCCCTCACCAACAGAAGTGATAATGTTCTTCGGTTCCACTGGTCAGTGTGGCCCACTCAGGAGGAGGAGGACCTGCATCTGTTGAGGTGGGCTGCAGGTTCAGGCAGCAAAGTGTCCACAGGGCTGAGTGGAGTTTCATGAACTTTGTTCTTCTCTGTCTGTCTAGGGAGAGCTCAGTTTGGCAAAAAATGGAGGAGGATGAAAGAGAAGAAGTTCTTCTCCAGTGCTTGTCTGACCCAACGCTGATCTATTGCATCCCGTTTTTGGCCAAAGCTCTGCAGGTTGTTAAACTGCAGGCTGAACAAGAACGTTTGGTCCTATCAGACGACTGCATAACTCTGGAGCCATCGGTGAGTTGCTATCATTTTAAGATTTAATTTTTAATTTTTTTTTCAGTATTTAATTAGGTAAATAACATAAGCTGCAATGCTGCCACCTAGTTGATTAACACTGTTACATAGAGCTATTTCCCCAAACTATTTTTTTCCAGTATGTAAATTAATTAATAACATGAGCTGCAATGCTGCCACCTAGTGATAACCTTGTCATATACAGCTGATTTCCCCCAAACTACTTTTTATGTTTTTTTCAGTATTAAAATAGATAAATAACATAAGCTGCAATGCTGCCACCTAGTTGATTAACACTGTTACATAGAGCTATTTCCCCAAACGAATTCTTTTCAGTATGTAAATAAATTAAAAACATGAGCTGAAATGCTGCCACCTAGTGATTATGCACTTATATACATCTGTTTTTCCCAAACTATTTTTTTATTTTTAATGTTTTCTTCAGTATTTAAATAGATAAATAACATAAGCTGCAATGCTGCCACCTAGTGATAACCCTGTCATATACAGCTGTTTTTCCCCACGCTATTTTTTTATTTTTTCTATTATTTTTCAATATTTTAACTGACGTCGTCTCTGTCCCAGCCCTACACACAGAGTGTATAACATATTTAAGGTCAGAACCAATTGTCCCCATCTCTGTTTGTCTGGTGCTGGTATTGACATAAGATTAAATTTTAGTTGCTGTCTGACATTTTCAAGAGATTATATGGGATGCTTTTGTGGGCAGAATTTGGCCCGCATACCGGCCTGTCTCTTAT